>JAUBOD010000907.1:3307731-3318937 GCA_032353885.1 Nothura maculosa | reverse complement strand
AAATTGCTTTGTATTTTAATGCTCATAGTCTTGAAAAAGAGGAAAATCCTTCTGGAAATCCCTACCATAGATAGAAGAGGCAATGTAATATGGATGCACACCAGTGCTGCAGCTGAAGTGATGCTGGGAACTTTATTAAGTTTCACAACCTTTATTAAGTGTGCAAACTGTGAATGTTCATATACCCTGCAGTAACTGAATCGGTGATATTGATTCTTCTCATCTCCTTTCTGCTATGATTTGAGGTATGTTGCTTTTAAGTAGCTTTTACATATGTTAACATATATAGTTCCGCTGAAACTAAAGTCAGGCTTATCATGGATTTGTGTCTTGTAATTACTTCTTGTTGATGTCCATTTTTGATGTATTTTAATGACCACTTTAATGGCCACTTACCTGCAGTGGGCTCAAATGCAGGCAGACATCAGCCATCTCTTTAATTCAGAATGAATTGTTTCTTTTTGGGTATCTAGTGAAAAACTCACTTCTGAATTTTGCTTTTCTGAGTTTAGTTATTTGGTTTGTTTCACTTCTCTAATTAAAGTAGAAAAAAATAATTTTGTTAGTATCTGCAGTGAAGGATATTGATGGAGTTCAGAGAGGTGAGTTCCCACCACTAAGCTGTGACAATATTCATATTTGAGTTTATATAATTCATAGTATGCAAATTGCAAATATGTATGGCAGTATGTTTATATATGCATGCTTCAGCATTAGATTTACCTTTGCAAAATGCAGTCTCCCACAATATGGGTCTGTGGCACTGAGTATATCAAGGCATGTATGTGGTATGCAGAGACATTATATGCATTTTATACAGTCATTTTGTACAGAGCTTTATTTTAGCATTTTGTGGTAATTCATATTTCATGATTCATTCATGCATTTAACCTGTTAATGCAATTTTAACTTTTCACTGTTTGCTCAGATAGAAATGTTTTCTCTGAGTTTCAGAGAATATGCAAGAAGATAACAGAATGAAAAATACCTGTAACAAATTTCTAGGATAGCAGCAATATTCAGTAGCCTATAACATGCGTTTCGCTTACACAAAAGAAAGGTCATACATTTTCATCTGTGACATATCATTGTTGGCTGAGACGTGAACTTCACTAGTATGTGTTCAATGCCACTATATTTTACTATGGCTTTCTTCTGGGCTGTAACCCCTAGGTGTTAGTATCCATAACTTGTTGGATATCCGATCTCATTGTATCTGGGACAATAGTTTGCATGCCCTACCAGAAAACCCTGTTTTGAGAGTGTATTTGACTCTCTATCACATGAAAATCTGCAGATGCTTTTAAACTTCATTAAAGAGTGTAAGTAATTGGAAAACATGTTCTCTGTTTGCAAAGACAAATTAAATATAAGGAATGAAGCCTTGACTGAGACAGAAGGCCTTTTGATTTGAGATAACAATTTGTTATTCTGACCTGAGATATACTGGAAATGCCTCTCTGGAGTCCCTCATGTGCTTAAAAGAGCAAGTACAAGTTTTCAGCATTCTCAAAATGTTGATATTCCTCTTTTTGTTTATGTTCCTTTTGCTTCCTTCAGAATGTTAAAATCAGAACATGTATATCTCAACTCAGCAGATCTTCTTTGGCCCCCTACTTTGGCTAATCTGCTCACCTCTTTCCCTTAAAAGCTCAAAATTTCATATTTCAACATTTGCAATTTCCTAAAAGCGGAGGGGCTCATAATGCCTTTATTGATTTCCTTCTTCACGGTAACATGTATGGATATGAAAAATGTAATTTCATATCTTGAGCAGTCTCACATGCTGGGTACTAAACTGTGTTCCTACAGCCTTAGCAACTTGGTCACAATTCTCCACATGGAGTTAATGTAGTGCTGAACATGCGAGGACATGGTGGAGGCTACATCCTGAAGCTCTGCTCTACTTTTCTGTCCATCAAAGGCAGGTTGGTCAAAAGCTTCTATTAAATTCATCGAGAGTATTGTCCACAAAAGACTGAAAAGCTGGGATTGTTTGGAATAGTGCTGTACAGTGCCATACTGCTCAAGGATGCTATGTCTTAAATATGCTCCACGTCATAAATACTGCATTATAATAAATTACAAAGCAGACTTTTGGAAGATTTGTTCCACCTTTCATGAAATGCTAATGTTTATTTTGTTTTCATTTCATCGTATTGTCTTTCATTTTAAAATTACAGCTTTACTACAGTCAGCTAATTTCATAATACTGTATTAGCTTAATATTACATAAATCACATTTGTCAGATTTGGGCATTGTTGTAGATGTACAAAGCCCAAATTTACTACCGAAGCTCTTCAAACGCATGTATTCATAATTTGCTACAATGAACCATATGCCACAATATAGTATTAAGGAATTACACATTCTAATGCCAGGCACAAATCCTGCTGCGCTTTCTGCAACTGTTCTAGGTACAAATAGAAACAATATATTTCTAGCCTCTTTTCCCTCAGTTGCGATTACGAGCAAAAAATGTTACGGTGTGGGAATATTTTAGCCACCTGCACTTTTTTTTTTATTTTCTTTTTGTCTGACTAATTTTCAGCAGCGTGTTGCCTTGAACATTATTGTGAATATGCAGATATTGCAGCAGTTGTGAGGTATATTTTCTCTTCAGACTATTATAACTTTAGGCCTGGAAGGAAAAGGTAATAGAAATTGGCATAAAGAATATTATAGGGTAAAGAGAGCTACAGCTTTCCTTTAGTAGTGTGTCAGAAGGCTCCTAAGTAAAAGATTTAATTGCAGCTGCCTGCAGTTCTGCATGCGGCGCGCTCGGCTCGCAAGGTGCAAGGTGCTGCGGTGTAACCCGGCTCATTCACGCGCTCGAACAAAGAGCAGAAACACTCGCTCTTCGGGGAAGGGGAGAGCTTGTGCAATTGTGGAACATCTATAGGTTTTTAAACACACACTGTCTAATCAGCCTCTGACAGATCCATTGTAAATCAAAGGTCTGGTAAGTGGGGATGCCAGAAATGTTTGATCTCATTCCAAGCCTTGAAACAACTTGCTTATTTTTTCTGCAGTTTGGCTCCTCACTAAAATAAAACATTGAGAGATGAATGTTCTGACAGGTCATTGTGTGTCAAGCTGTCACTCTGTAATGGTTACATATTTCAGCTGGATTGAGGTGGTGGTGGCTGGGGGAGGTCTGGGAGAAAGGGAGAAAGAGGGAGAGGGAAAGAGACAAAGAATAACAAGATTTCTGCTCCTTCTTATGGCTGATCTTCATTTAAACCAAACACTTGTCATGTTCAGGGGAAGTTTTATAAATTTTTAATGATATTGGGTACAACTGGTGCTTTGAAATTTGCTGTACTTTAATTTTTTCTTCGTTAGCAAAGGTTCGCTAATGCATTGAAGTGCTAAGAGCGTGTCCTAGGGATGCCATGATAATTGTGTTGTTAATAATATTGTGGCACTAGTAATGTTCTCCTGGTAATCAAGCCATGAGATTTTTTTTTAATATATTCAGTTATTACACTGCATCTCGTACAAATCATGTCAATTACAATTGCCACTCTATGACAGTTAAAATAATTGTATACGTTTTCTAGATTTTTCCATTGGCTTGGCTAATCAAGCTAAAAAAAAATCAACACATTATTTGCATTAATTTTGTTTCTGGTCTATTTCTACTCCTAAATCATTTGTCCATCTACTTCAAAAGGCAGAACAGTAAGTATTTTAATAATAAATATACAAACATATTCACACTAACATAATATAAGCATACTTCTGGAATAGTAACATAGGAGACTGTCTAGGATTAATCTGCCTGTGTGTGTATGGGTAGATATATTTGGTAAAATTTTACTTGTGTACAGTGTGTGTAGCCTCTGGGCCATTTGTAAAGCTAGATATTCAGAGGTGTGTGTATGTTTTGGATTGTGTGTGTAGGTATATATATACATATTTTAAAATATCAGCTTCTCTGTAGAACTCTGAAGATCTTGGTATTTTATGTCTCCTTACTGCTAATTGTGTGTTATTACATTTGTGTATTTGTTAATATTAAAAATTGATTAAGCAATCAGCAGCAGAAAGGTAAAGCAAGTTCAGCATCCAAATACTAGCCTGCTGCAGCCCTGGCATCTCCTGCCTGATGCTGCTGCTTTGTTCCCTTGCAAGAAAGAGCCAAACAGCAATACTTGGTTCAGTGGTCTCTACCATCTTGGGTACGTGGGCTTTTTGGGGAAGAGAGAAATATGACCATTTATGATCTTTTTATTTTTTTTATTTTTCCCTAGAAAATGTAACTTACTGCTCTGACTCAGAGCTCTGGATCTGTTGTTTTCCCCAAAAAAAGCATTTGCATTTTTTTCAGTGTGCATTTGCAATAGCCGTTAAATGCGAGAGGTACAGAGGAAACAGGATTTTGGTGCATAGGTTGGAAAAATATACATAATATTAATATTATTTCCTTTATCAAAGAGGTACAACATGTCAAAGCAGTGCTAAAAAAGAAATAGCGAAGAGGCGTATCAGTAGTACATGAGCAATAACCAAGTACAGCCCAGCGGTAGTATATGAGAAGGAATAACAAGTAAGGGATGTAGTAATTACATGAGGCGGAATAACGAGTAGGCATGGAAGCATTTGAGAAATAACAAGTCAGCTGGCAGTGGTATTTGAGGAATGACAAGTGAACATGACAGTATTATTTGAGGAATAATAAGTAAGGTTGGTGATATTATTTGGAGAATAACAAGTAACCAGTGGTGCTTTTATATGTTTTCCCCTGCTGGTATCACGTGAAGAAGGTGCACAAAAGAATAAGTGGTCACAGGTTGCAAGGGTCAAGGAAACAAAATGTTTTTTTATGCAATAAGCTTCTACTAAACATGGCTTGAACAAATCATCCCTCAAAATGTAGAATTTATTCCTCAGCTTTGCCTGGAGGTAAAAGTGGAAAGAACAGATTTTTTTTCCTCTGGCCCTGTGAGTCCTGACCATAGAGAATGAATGGCTTTAGAACTGTACCCAGACAGAAAAATCAATGCTTCATATCAGGAGGCTTCAGGGGTTAGACTCCCATGTTCATGTCAACAAGGCTATTGGTTTTCTTAATACTCCAAAGTTATCGTTTCCCCGCTGCAGGAGCCCACCACTGTGACTTGTGTGGTCACAGCTTAACAAAAGCATTTTCCCTTGGCCAACCACCATGGTGGCAGAGGAATTAATTGTTGATGAGGTTGGATATTTTTTCCAAACAGGACCATTAGCAAGCATGCAAAAGTTAGCATTTGCTGACAGGGTTTCTCTATAAAATTATGCTGGTTTGTGTTTGCTATGGGGGTCGCTGCAGTTTCACTGATTGGATGATTCATGTCATGAGCAAAAACCATTACTAGGATAAAAAAATAAGTCTTGTAGTCTTGGAGAACTGGAATTGGAGAAGATGGGCTTCCTCCCCTTTCCTCCCCCCTCCTCCTGCTCTTCTCTTCCATGTCTGGATGTTCCTGCTATTCATGTCAAAGGCCCTGGCTGCCTGTGGCCAGATTCCCTGGGAGCTTAGTCATGTCACCACTTTAATCCGAGCGGGTGGGTTTGTTCTGCGGTCATCGCTTCTGTGTTAATCACTTCTTCCTTGTCAAGAAAGTCTTACAGTTTGTCAATAGAATTATGTTACATGAGGTTAAAATCACGTTGCTTCAAATAATACTTTTTGTCATTATCAGGTATTAAACAGACTACCTGAAAATGAGACCCTGGTTGAATCTTTGTCAATTTAATTAGTCTAACAACTCCATTTGGTTTACCGGGCAGGAAAAGTGAACCGTGTGTGCTCTCAGCTGCACTGCTGTGCAGGGAGAAGATCCACTTGATTTACATGCAGAAATCTTGCACTCTCAATGCTGCATGAGGTTAGAGGGCTTTTCATGATCTAGTTAACTCTATGGCTTCCTCCCATCATTTTCCCCCTTCCAACCCCCCCCCTTAAATATGTTACTGGTGCTTTCTTTTTTTTTTTCCCTGATTTTTTTTTTTTTTTCTGGTGCTGTCTTTAGTGACACACTGCTAACACTGAAAACGCTAGCGGCTACAGTGAGCATTGCTCACCCAGAGCAATCGGATGAAAAGGCAGTGCAGATGTAATTTGTTTTCAATGGCTGTTTCAAAAGAATAATTGTGGTGACATTGTGGGATCAATATTATAGATTTTTGTTTTCAAGTACACTGTATGTGTGGTGCTAAGGGGAGGCAGGAAATATAACACTGCAGCCTGAATACAATAAAAATGGATCGGGGTCTGCGGGCAGGGCCGGCTGGCAGCCGTGCGGGCCAGGCAGGCGCTGGCAGGATGGCAGCATTGGCCTTGGGCTGCTTTGTGGCAGGTTTCCCCTGAAGCTCCTTGTGGATCTGCTTCCCGAACTTGTGTAAACTCAGCACAGGCAGGCTGCAGAAAGCACTGGGGTTTCCCTCGTGTATGAGAGATTGGAGTTGGGCATTAAAGCTGGCGTCTGTGTCTCCTTCTCCAGTGCGCTGCAAGGCTGAGGTGCTGGGCTGGGCAATGGCAGTGATGCAGCTCCTGCAAGGCTTTCCCCAGGCTCTCATGGCTCCTGGTGTTTTCAGGCCATTGGGCCAGATAAAAATGTTTAAGGTGCACGGGCGAGCATGGCAAGCACCTCTGAGGGCTTTGGCCCCTCGCTTTCAGCATGGTGGTGTCATGACAAATACTAGAGAAACGCCATATGGGGACAGGGGTAACTCCCTGCTGCAAGATTTCATGGATCAGAGTAACTAGACAAAAAATGTAGTTATCAGAGTGAGGGTTATATTAACAAAGAATCAGTAATAAAGCTGAATAAATGTAATGAAATGTGAAAGTGCACAGCTTTGCCTCCCCCCCCGCCCCAGCGTGTCATAATTAGGCCTTGAAAGAAAAGGAAATTCAGACGAAACACCTTCCTCGTTACCCATTTAAATATCAGAATTTAAAACGTGGGGTTCCTGGGCAGGCAATTGTGTGCTATTTTCCCTTCGAGCAGTGCAGGGGCCGCCTCGGGCACAGGTTGTGCCTTGGCAGGAGCGGTTCTTGCCAGGTGGTTGGTGGCGGCCTTTCCTTGAGGCCGAGCGCTGCCCGCCTCCCTTGCTGCAACGACAGCTACGGCTGCTGCTCACGGCCGGCGCTACGGGGGTGGCCCTGAGTCCTCCTTTGTTATGCTCACAAGCCATTTATCATATTTATTAAATCACATAGATTCCTACCATAAGTTGGAAAAACAGTATGTGCTTAATTTGGACCAATTAATCGCACAACAAATGCGCTCTCTCTTGGCTGCTTTCAGAGACCAGAACATCAAACAGCTGTTCCTCTCATCCTGCAAAACCAGTGTGTGACTTTCTGAGTCAGTTTTTACTAGTGGATATTGGATGAAACAAGACACTTACAGGGATAGGTTTTAACTAATAAATCCTGTTAATTTATGGATGGCTCAAAGCATATGAGAGAAACTTTTCTTGAAGTTTTTATTTCTACATTTTATAAATCTTTGGTCGGAACAGTCAGTAATCTCTAGTTCCTTTCTGCATCCCAAAGTTAGTTTTGTTCCAGAGGATAAAAACCTTTTCTGACACTGAAATAATAGTCAATTCTATTTGGAAAAACAAATTGGGGAGGGCAGTATTGTGTGTTATTAGGACAATTTTAAACCTCCTACTTACAGATCCTTGGGGTTTAGAAAAAGCTAAGCTTGAACATAGTCGTGTATAGACTGTGGTTGTGAGCTGCACGTACAGCCATTCTCCTGCCCAGAGAGGACTCTCTAGTACTGCAGCTTTGCCCACGGTCAGAACTGATGGTCTGCTCTGCTTCTGCTCTAGCCCCTTGCTGCTCCCACTGTGTTCTCCAGCTTTGGGTATCCTTCATCACAATTTCTTTAGCAAAAGAGTACCTTCACTTGAGGCAGAGCAGGCATATAGTGGCTAAGGAGCCACCACTTTTCCTTTCTTGTCTTCTCCACCATAAAAGAGTTTGATATGGGAAAAGCAAAGGCTCCTTGGGTCTAGGTAGCCATTCCTACATGCTTTTTCTGTTTTTGCATGGAAGCAAACAAACCTGGATTTTAGGTACATGTATGGACCAAGTAGATGGCTTTGTAATTGGAATAAGACATGTAATCACTGTCTACTGTCTAGGAGTGAACTTACGATGATGCAAAAATTAATATTTGATTTCACTTTTAATTTTTGTCCAAGTCTTTAATTTCAAGGAGATATGTGAAAAAAATTGCATATTCACCATTAACTGTGAGGTTCTTGACTTTGAGTCTGTGGTTGATTAATAAATATCCATATTAATGTTCTGGAGGAAATTTTCCTGTTCTTTAAAGGAAAACAAAAAAAAATGTCTACCTTACTCAGCACCATTTTCTTCAAATTGTTGGTTCATTATTTTTCATAATAAATAAAGATTAGATATGTAAAGTCTTTGCAAATTTGCAACCTTTTAAACTACAACCATCTTGCAAAATAAAACTTCAAAAACATTTTTAAATGCATGTGACCTGATCCATGTCAATGATATTTTTTGAGATCATTCCAAATTTTATATCATGTGATAGAATATGATGCATGGATCTATACCTTTAATGAGAAATACTGCACAGATATTTGCATTTTTGTTGAAGTATACGGCCTGCACTATGATGTTCATGTGAACAAATTAGAGTGTACAGTATATGTTAGCTGAACAAGCAACTGTGGCTTTGGGAGCTCTAAATCTTGTGGTTTTGACCAGTGCTCGATTTAAGAAATTTTTTCACATTTTTTCCCCAGAAAGCAGAATAGCAACTGAAACATTTAAGTTATTTGCATGACCTTTTAGTTTGACTTGAAATATCCATTTTGTCAGTCTCAAACTAATCAGCATTCAGTATTTTATTGTAAATTGACACTGTTGTGCCCTGAGTAGCTTCTATTTTTGAAAATTTGCTCCTCTTTTGTATATGAGGCTGACATAGTACTCATTTGCTAGTGCTCTAAGCTGTGTTTTCTTATTTCTTCTCTTATTTTGTATTTTTTGATATGACAAAAGATAAAAAGTTAATTCAAAAACATAAAATATTTAGTAACTTTTATTAGATTAGACAAAATTTTATAAACAGTGCAAAATATATATCTGTGCATATATCTGTGTTGAATATATATGCAGGTGCTGATACTCTGCAATTGATGGAGTTATATGCATCAATGCCTATTTTCTGTACATGCAGAAATTGTTCACAAATTACTGTTTTTAAAAGCTGGCCATACGTGGGGGAAATAGGATAGCAAGGGGAGAGCATTGGCTTTCTCCCAGGTACTTTGTCTAAACATGAAAATCCAATATCTGATGTTTACTTCATTAATGTAATCTGACTTGTAGTCTGAGAAATTCTGCCTGGAAAAAAAGCATTTCCTTTCAGTTTCTGGCTAACAATGTGGAGCAAGAGCACCAGGTTAAAAGAACAGCAGATGAAATAAATATAAGCATAGTAAGACACTTCATCTGCTACAGAATTACCTTCAGAAATGTCACCTGTTCTCATTATGTTTTCTGCAGTTTCTTGTCACAAAAGCTCTGCCATGAGAAAAGAAAGGCATCATTCTTGGTGTTTTTTAACAGGTTTTCCTCCTATCTGATTAGGATAACTTTTTCTGGATGTCACTCTGTGGCAGACGGATTAAGCACTTAAAATGAACAGTAACCTGTGAGCATAATGGCCAAAGCAAGGGAGTGTGCTTCCCTTCCAAAGAAATTTGTAAAAGAGTAGGTGGAGTTGAGGCAAAGATGCTGCATCCACGTAATCCCAGGTGGGGAGTAGCACAGCTAGAAATGGCCACCAACAGAATAAATGAAGAACTTGGAGAACTGACTAGGTATAAAAAATCTAGAATGTTTACCATAGCGGAAAATATACTTTCATAGCTGTTTTTTATGCCCAAACATTTCTACTTGAGAATAATTGCTTTTTATGAAAACTTTTATTAACAGTTCTGAGTGACCTTACCCCCATTGTGTTTTCATCAGTCCCAAGAGCCATAACCTATTTAAAATATTTTTTTCTTTATAAACACAATGAAGTAAGCTGTCTTGCACATAGATTTGTAGATCTCATTAGAGATACTTTTTAAAAAGGTACTCTATCTCTTGAGTAGATAATGACAGGTTGTAATCTTGGCATGCAAAGTTTTCAGACAGCAATGGTTTGTTAAAATAGATTGTTTAATCTTTTCAGCTTTGGGTTGGAGGGGATGCACTCTTTAATTGCCCTCGAACACAGCACCATGACTTGAGTGAAAGGCAAGGGCAGCTGCAGAGGGACAATCCCAATTCCAATAGTGGACAGATAGTTTTCTAGGTGAAAAAAATAACAGCCAAAATATTTGTTTAAGATTTCAAGTGTTATCAAAGTCATGCAAGAAAAATGACAGTTTTAAAACTCATTAAACTTAACATTTGTCAATGTTGTAAATGAGGTATTTTCCCTAGAGTAGGGGATAGAGTGGTGGTGTAAGATGGGGGTCATTTTTCAGATGTGCTGTTTCCAATGGGCCAGTGTCCTAAGGCTTTGCTTTAAATGGCCTTTTTATGCAGCAGGATAATGGGCAGTTTGTGCATTGCTAAATCAACCCTATTTTGTTAGGAATGTTACAGTCAGGGCACTCACAATTTGTCAGAGGAAATGCAGAACATCTCTACAGGAGTCTGTTTAAGAGGACATCATTTCTCGATAAGCTCTTGCTTAGGTCAACGTGCAGCACTGCTCTTACACTATTCCCTGTTGCTTCTGCCACATGGGAATGCGCTGATTTATTAGGATTGCACAAGTCGTGTCCTCCGCCTGACTGAATCCACAATGCGGAAATTTTCTCCACCCTCCCACCTCTTATCAAAGCGAAATATAGAAGGTTGCTTTAAAGCCTTCATAAAGTATATCTAAGAGGACTGTTTCAATGAAAGGAAATACCCGTATGTCGTGCAGTATCGTTATTATCTAACTGCGTGTTATAAATACATCAGAATTGCTGCTATTGGGAAAGGCTGTTTTTAAAGAGCACTCGCTGTAGCCATGTTCTGTTGTTATATTCCTGCAAAGTGCCAGTGATGATGTGTAAAGGTGAAATGAGCAGACGGTGAACCTGGTGAATATCATACAAAAATATCAACTAATGGCTTTACAGTTTTTGACCTGAGCATAAGAAACCCAAGCA
>JAUBOD010000907.1:3296253-3306672 GCA_032353885.1 Nothura maculosa | reverse complement strand
TCTCATGCGCTCACACACACACACACACACACACACACACACACACACACACACACACACACACACACACACACACAACGTACTATATGTATTATATATATATACACACATATACATAAGCTGGTAGTTTGTGCCCATTTGCATGAAGCATACAAAGATCTTTCCTTTTTTGTGGGTCTATGTTCAGCTCTTCTGGACATTAGGGAATGGGACAAGCAATCTCTGTGCCCAGGTGTAGGGAGAGGGCTGGGATTATTTGGGCTTGGTGCTGACCGATGTGAGCCATACCAGGGCCCTCTGTGGCTCTGCAGCATGGACTGGCTACACTCCAGGCTCACATATGGGTAGCTAAATCATACAATTAGACTGAGCAAATTATATTGACAATAATATCATATAGGCATTGCCTTGAAAAGAGAGAATTTTCATTTTCAGAAGCACTGAATATTTGCAAAGTTCAGCTGCCTGAAGATTGTAAAAACACTGAGCTGTTGTTTAGACAATGATGCAGATGTGATTTTTAATGTAAAAGACAAGGAATAAAGAAAGAATTTTAAAAGAATACCAATGAACTATAAGAAATTTGTATGAAACTGTAAGAATTGAAGCCAAAATTCTTACAACGGTATTTAGATCCAGACAAATTTGGTTATGTGGAATAACAGCACAATATGACAATTTGTCTCCAGAGTAAAATTTGTTTTAATAAACTTGTTGTTAGTATTTTGGGGGAATTGCTAAATGAATGTTTAAAAAACTGGTATTATCCAGTTATTTTTGGTTTATGTCCAGTATAAAATTACCCTGGTAATCTCCATTAGTTTTCTCAAGTAATTCAAAGAGCATTATTTGTACTACTCATGAAAAGCCTCAGTGGAGAGAACAAGTCTTTCCCCCAAAAGTCAGCTCTCAAAGAAGCAGTTAGGGAGGTATCAGTTTTATTTATGTTACCATCACCTTAGATTCTATTAAAAGTACTTGCTATTTTGCCTGTATTTTCAATGTGAAAATCTTTCAGACTTGGGTGATTTTGCAGCATCCATGAATAAATGGCTTACTTCTAGATAATCAAACTAAAAGGAAAGAGACTTATCTCATTAAAATTTAATTAATGAAGTTTTAGCTCTGAAACCTAATGATGGCATTAAACTGACACTATAATTTTTATGTCACATCATGTCTCTTTTGCTGAAACATCCAGGTCCTCGAGTATCTGTGCTTTAATAAGATACTCTAGTCTTTCAGAGGAAAACTGGGAAAGACAATCTGTTCCTTGGCTTCAACAGTGCTGTGAGACTAAAGCTTTTATTGGAAGCATTTTGGTGGTTTCTTTTTTAGGTGACCACATAGAAGACATTATTTTTCAGGAAAATATAAGCTGAAATTAATATTGTTTTCAGCAAAGAATAGCAGAATATAAGGCTTATTTTATGTTTGATTCATCTTTTGGGTCCATATTTAATGACATTTGGTAATCTTCCAGATTTACTGTGTCTCTCATTACTGACTGTGTTGGCAGTAGCAGCCCATACTGTATGTATGCAAGTAAACAGCAGAAAAGCAGGTAGTTCGGAGAGGTGGCATGAACTCCAGCAGCATACAGGTGGAAACCTGGGCTCCTGGAAGAATCCCGGCACTGAGGAGAGGTGGCTTTCAGCCACTGTGCTCAACCGCAGTGCCTTCGTAATAAATGATCTCTATTCAAAACTGCTGGGCTATAGAAAGCAACTTTAGAAGATGTATTACAGTTATACACCGAGAGAGAGGAAGGAAGGCCCAATCTGCCAAGAAGGGGGAGACAACCCTGCAGAAGTGAGATTAATTTTCAATGAAGAACTTGACACAACTGGACTAATTGCAGGAGTGAGTAGCAAGATAAAGGCAAGTGATAGTGCTCAAATCCTTCTCAGATGATTCCAAAGAAACAGCACATCTGTACTATTCAAAATAAGAAAAACAAACAGAAAATATTCAAAGATGGTGCTTTAGAAAGATACTGAGGATCAAGTGAGAGAGATGACTGTAGAAAAGAGTTGAACTGAATTGCAGCAGCACTGGAGCAAAGACTAAAGCAAGAAATGGTCACTCCTGCTTTTGCTTTATGCTCTACCTGGAGTAGAGCATAACAACATTTTGTTGTTGATAGTTGCATATGGTACAAAGTACGCACTTGAACAAGTAATTAAAGGGCTGATCTTTACTTTTTTTTTGATTAATTAAATTAATTAAAAGGCCCAGTGAGGAGAGGGAAGAAGGTGCATCCTCTCCTCCCCACAGTCACCCTACCCTTGTGGCCTGTGCAGTGCTGAGGAAGGAGGCTGGGGCTGCACGTGGGGCTGTGGCGGAGCCGCGCCGTGTGGGACGGAGAGGCAGCGAGGCCGCCTTCCTGCTCCTGACACCCCCCATATGCTGAGCTGGTGGGTGGCACTGGGAGAGCTGGCACGCCAGCAGCAGAGCTGCCGGTGCCAGGGGAATATCTGCTGGCTGCTTAGCTCTCATTGCTAACGTCTTGCTGCTCCCCAACTAGCACCAAGAGTTTGGTTTTCCGCTCCTCAAGTATGTGAATTGCAGTCTATAGGAGGAGTTTGAAGCTTGTGCTCATTTTGAAGCTATATTTTAAATACTGATTTGAATGTACAGTAGAAAAAATAGACCTCATACCCTGCCCAAGACTTGAGCGTGCTAGCTCTGCTCTTGGACATCCTGTGGCTGTGTCTGTGCTAGGTCTGTGGGTACAGATGTACACTACATCAGAAAATTCTCACAAGAAAAATCAAAGCAGAAACAAACAAACAAAAAATCATATTTTCTGTGTTAATAACACTACTTGTTAAACAAAAGTTGGCATGGAGTCCTGGTGTGAAATTGCCAAGAAAAGATTGTTAATTTGGCATAAGCTTTAAATTGTTCTATTCAGTATCGTATGAAAATAAGAATTATGTGTATTTCTGTGATTTGTACTGTTAGTGAAAAGGAGGATGAAAATCACAAGGAGAAGGAGACCACGTGCCATCAGGGGGGAGCCTGCATTCATCTGACAACTGCAGTACTTGGCAATTGCATAGTCAACTTGGAGGAACGCAGCAGAGAAGATACCCAGCAATGTTTTGCTGGAAAAAAAAACGAAATAGAACAGAAACTGTCATATTTACAGTGAGAGTTTATGAGGACTCGGGCCTCACTCTGAGATTTGCAAAGGACTTGTAGACCTTTCCCTGGTTGTACATGACTTTGAGCAGGGCTGTTGCTAGGCTCTTTTTGTAACATGAGGCCTCCATGCCCTAAGACTTGTTGGTCTTTATGAAGTTGAAGAGGCTGTTGTAGAAGGGAAGGTTCCTCATCACCTTTGGGCAAAGGTGTTGTTGTTTGGGGCATTGAACTGTGCTGGATGGCTTTGCTGATTAGCCCAAGAAATCTTCATTATTGGGGATGAAGACCCTTGAACTGAATAGTGACTGTTTAACTCTTTCTCCTCTTGTAATGCTATCAGGAGCCAGATGTTTTTGATCTTAGCTGGTTGGTTGATTTTTTTTTTATTTTTTTCCTCCTAAAAAGTTGAATTTGTGCTTTCATGTCCATCTGTTTGTCTATGTATGATAGGCAGTTCTGCTGGCAATAACATAGCGATTTCTGTCCAGTTCAGAGACAGATCTTTACATCTAACTTTTATGTTAGGGTTCAAATTGCTATATGGAATATGTGGAATTAGAAGTTGGTTTGCTCTTTGCCATTGGCTTCATTTGGACCAGAATTTTAACCAAAGTAGTAAGAGATGATTTTTGTGATGGATTCCTTGATTTTTGTGATGGATTCCTAGTTCTGAAATCACTTTCTTCACAGATAGATTGAAACTGTAGGTTAACACAGGAGTGCAGCAAAGTCCAAGGATGGAATAGGGAAAGGCACTCTGGTTATGACAAACAACCATGGATATAGCTTGCTAAAGTGGCTTAACGTATTCACACCTCAGTTTCCACCATGGCTCCTCTTTGCCAGAAGCTGCTGCCATCCTGGCAGGGGAGGGTAGCAGAAGGGAAATGTTGTTGTGCTTCAGTTATTTGTGTTCGCAATCAAGCACATTCAGTAAAACTAACAAAACAACAAAACCCTTCACTGTCCAGAAGACAGGGCTGCTGCAATGAAAGTGTATTTTCTTTAGCACAAGTGCGACAATCTCTGATAGGGAAGCAATGAGGACAAGTTGGAATAATAATCCCTTAAACCACTCCGGAAGGATTTATTAGGGGATGTCTCTCAGGGCCCAAAAGAGTAGTAGCTGAGCACAACAGAATAGTAATGGTGGTGTAAGAATAGGATAATAGCAAATGGATCAGTTAACCTTTTTCTAGAATATATTTCAAATGCCAGGATTGGGAGGTCTTTTTGTCTTTGTGAAGATTTTTTTTGAAGTTTTTAAAAGAGAAGGCTTTGTACCAAACTAGTTCTGATCAAGAAATACTACATTTGGTTTGTAGCTTGGATTGATACTGAAATTATTGGTAAAAATGAAACAAAATGATGTGCTTTGTGGTACCACTTCCTTATTGGTGTCTTCAGTACGCAACCCTGAAACATCAGTTCAGGTATTTGAACTGAATTCAGATAAAATTTAACTCACCTTTCCGTCTTGCTGTGGACTTGTGTGGATTTTGCTGAAATTTTCTGTTCTCTGTATTACACTGTTGTGCTACACAGTGAGGGAGCAGCCAGTTATCAGACACAGGGACTGAAGGGGAAGATGAAGATAGCCTTCTTGTTCCATAAGAAGTGGGAGGTGAAGCAGCAAAGGAGACAGGACGACTGATTCAGGAAGATAACACAGGAGCTTACATCATGGAGGACAAGAGAGATCCTTAAAGGTAAAAGAACTGACAAAATTTCACAGTGTGCTTTAGTGGGGGATGAGACTCCAAGGGAAGCATCATGCCATGCGAGAAACAAGCTTTCATTGATCACAACATGCCGTGATGTTTCCATGATAGCACTGTCTAGGAAACCATTAACAGTGGGGAGAAGAGAATACAATAACTGCCAACTTTTTGTTTGTTTTAAGAGGTACACATTAAAAATACATCTAAAATAAGGGACATAAAGAATCTAAATAACATTATTAAACTTCTGGAGATGTGAATCTCCAGGGATGTTTACATATGCTTTTGAAGAGAACTCGAAACACATTAGGTTTTGCATTTCAAGGTTTAATTCATCGCTCTGTTTTGTTCTCTTTAATGTAGAATTATTCAATGTAGAATTTTCAAGCTTCCGAAAATAAGCCCAAAATAGAAGACTGAGCTTTATAAACATTTTACATATTTGTGTTTAATTTGTTGAAAATATTATAAAATCTGCTCACATTTGGCATCCCAAATACAAATATTAGGAACCCAATCCCCTGATTCAATATCATTTTTTTTTAACAGTATGGTTTAATAGTCTTCCAAATGATATTGTGCACACAATTATTTTACAATAGGAAAAATACTAGTAGATATCTCTTTGTACCACATGCAGATAAATTGAACATAGCATTGAAGCTATGTTCACATAGCAAGTGTGTTACTTGCTATGTGCTATTCACTGTAAAAGGAAGAAGAAAAAAAAAAGAACAATTTTAATACCAGTGACGATGTTTGATTTGGAAACCTGTTCACTTTGCAGGACAAAAATTAAACTACTAGATCACAACATGTAGGGGGCTTTTTCCTCTAAAATGAAATCTTTCCGCATTCTAGTATGTGAGGCTTAAATGCAGAGCTTTTAAGTTGAGAAAATATGCAGTTCATGTGAAAGGTTTGATAGTTCCTCACCAAAAGCTTAAATGTGCCTGACTGGTTTTATGGAAGACACTAAATTAGTCTTTCCTTTACCTTTGACAGGTGAGAAGCAGTTCTTGCATGACCGGTGGCTATCACCATATGCCCGTTCCCATGCAGGTGAGGCTTTCAGTTTCAAGATGATGACTGGTAAGAAAAACAAGATGTCTTTCCTGGTTATAAATTTAACTCTTCTATGATTAGCCTGGGCCAATTAGGACACCCCTGGGGTTCAGACTATGGCTCAAGTACAAGCTTGAAAGCCTGATTAGCTGAGGTCTCTTGATACTTGTTCTTGGTAGTAAATGCTGGCACATATAGTATTGATTTTCATTTAGATATCTTAATGTTTCCAGACAATCCTAGCAGATGTGGGCTGAACTCAGATCTACGAGAGTGCTGGGCTGCAATCTGCAAGCATTTTTCTTGCCATTTTGTTTCATTTTTCCTAAACTTAACTGATTTGGAATCAGGAGATATAAATGAAAAATGCAGAGTTTGCCTATCAATCATGGCATGTACAAACATTGCTACTGCCCTTTTCTAACATCCTATTACCACTGGGTAGTTGGCTAGTCAAACAGGAATAAAAATTACACTGCAAACATCATAAGTTAGGCTTGATTTGTTGAGCAAGAAGCCTGACAATTCTGTAAGAGTTATATACCTCAGCCTCGCTGAAAATCAGCCTTGTTATGGCTCTGGTACGTCTATAAAGATTGTTCATTTCATATAAAACAGCTACCTGCACTGAAAGGCCTGAAAGGAAGAATGATGCTGGTTATAAATATAGAGGAAAATCTATTTGTCTGCCCCTTCGTGCTGTTAGCAAGTCACACGATGCAGCCCTTATGCTGTTCCTAGGCAGCAGGGGGAGTTTTCCATGGCCACCTTTTGCTTTCATCTTCTGGCCTGGACTGAAGCACATCATCTCTCTTTGTCATATGAGATAAAGCAATGAAGTGTGACCAGTGCCACTGCATTGCACTCTGCCCACCAGGAGCACGTTAATGATAATGAAAAACTATACTGCACCACATTTAAACTAAATGTGAGCGTAAGGCTGTCTGTCGGCAGACTGGTATAACAGTTAATGTCATAAAAGATAAATAGAAATTATTAGAATTGGCTTGGAAGGGATTTTTTTTATAGAGCAGGGTTGTATTCCTTTAAAGATACATTATCAGACTGTTAAATCTAATTTCAGGCTACTGGGCAATTAAAATGATTAACATTCTTTACTCATATAGTTCGATTCATTAAAGTTTTAAACACCCTTTACGCACTATTTATGTTGAAAATAGAGAAATAACATGTTAAAATGTTTTGGGTCATGAATCATTCAAATTTGCTTGTACAACTGCTTTCTCAAAATCTTAGCACCACCGTGAACATTTACAAACCTCAGAGGCATTCTCAAAAACACGAACAAAATCATATTTCATCTCTGCTACGTCCAATAGACCTTTGGTATCTCCCAGGCCCTGCATGTTTGCAAAGAAAATAAGCTAGAAGTTTCCAGAAGGATTGTTTTAAAAGTTACCCTGCTCAGAGGCTTTTATAAATCACCTGGGGGCTGACTCCCATTTTTACATTGAAAACAGCAGCATGGTACTGTTAAAGGGAACTCCAAGTATTAAGTCTTGTATACTGAGATGAAAATATACTCGGAGTCTGGCACTTAGTTTTCAAGTTTGTCAGATGGAATTCAGTATTGTCTACTGACAAGCCAGTTTATTAGATGGATCTAAGAAGAGATCTTCAGGCTAGTAAACGCTGCCATCAGTTAGAGGTGAAACACCCACCTCCCTTCTGTGTTGGCATTTGTAGCAACCTCTGCAATACTGTGGGAAAATAATCATGAAGTCAGTATATACAATATGTGACAAGACAGTTATGAACCATGTATTAATACTGGTCTTTTGAAAATATTAACTGCATGGGCTTTTTAATGGTTTGAAACACTTTTTTCCCCCCTATGCATCTACTGAAAAGGTTTAAGGGTTTTTCTTGAAAGAAATGCTGTAAATCACAACAGGCAGCTGGATATAATCTAAACTTAGATATAAGTGGCCCCATATTCTGGGATGCCAGATCATTGAATTTAGCTGATGGCAGGACACGTGACCCAACACTTTCCACCGTGAACTACTTAATATTGAGCCAGGTAATCAAAATTAACATTTGCATGCTAGACTTTCAGAGGGCATGTGGGGCCACATGTATCACTGAAAGTCCTGTTTTTCAGATGGGCTGTGGTCCAGATATGCTGAACAAGTGTGGTCATTTCTCTTCCTGTGGCTCTATGAGGAAGAGTAAGAGCTAATTATAACCAGACTCTCTGAATCACCAAAGGGCTTAGCTAGTATGCCAAAAAATGTAGACTATATTAAACAAGAAGCAGCAGCTATATTTTCCTGGCTGATAGTATGGTCCAAGCCCTAGTGCCCTATTTAGCATGTTAGGGTCTGTCACTTTGAGAGTACTGGGAACTATTCAGGCTGCCACTCAAATGCCTATTTTAGCAGCCTTGTTTTCTGAGATGAACCACAAAGAGGTGGCTTCCTATCTCAGGTGTGTGGAATTTACCTGATTTTCCTTACAGATTTCTTCAGGAGCTGCTCTTCCTCATCCCTTCATTAGAATGAGGTGCCCAAATGCACTTGGAGATGACTGCAATTGTTATAGGGTCATCAATAAATAATACATTGATGACAAATGTGTACCTGCCTTCTGGTAAGATTTGACAGTGTGAGAGGGTCAGCTAGCTAGCTGAGGAGGATCCACACAACTTCTCGAAAGATCTTTTTTCATCTCTGCGATCTGCCTGTTGTTGCTTTGTTCCGTTACTTTTGCTCTCAGTGTGAGACTTCCTGACATAACAAGTGGCTCAGTGCTCAGAATCAAGCCGTGCTATTTTACACTCCCGTGTACTGGATCTGATGCAGTTCTAACTCCAGACAGTAAAGGAAACTGTCAGCCTCTATCATGGAGGATGTTTCTAATGCTGTTCCATCATTCATTTCAAGAGCAACATGAGCAGAGCCTTTCCCTGGAGACTGACAGCAGTTATCATCTCTGCAATACTATAAGCTTTTGCTGACTTAGGGAACAGAAATCCCATAGGTATTCCTGAAATCCATGTCAGCATGTGGTGCTCTAAGCCAGTTCACAGAACTGTGTGTGCAGAAGCACTCTGCAGTTGCAGGATGGGGCTAAAAATTAATGGCTACTTAGATGATGAATATACTGATCATCTCACTTCCAAATAATGAATTTGCTTAACTTTTTCCTTCTCCAAATCCTGACAGAGGGAGGCCAGGTGGAAACATTCTCTGCTTAACTTGGACTGAGATCATTATCTGCTGTCAGGTAGTGCCCCAAGTCTGTCTCCTATTCGGAAGTCAGCGGGCTCTGTGCTGCTGCTGCGGCACTTGCTCTTTCTGCCTCTCTCCTCCCAGACATCTCATCCTAGAAAATGAAGAATAGGAAATACTGCTGCTACACTAGTTTTGTTCACCATAAATTTATTCCTTGTTTTGATTTGTGACAGTTTTGGCCATCACGTTGGCCACACTGTGTTTGGTCATGCGGTGTTTGTATTGATTCTGATGCTCAGAGTACCTTTCCTTAGCTCTGACTCTCCTGGGGGGTGTTGGAGTTGTTTCCCTGCAAAGTTGCGGTGAGATCCTCTGAGGACCAGTCAGAAAAGAGTGCTAAGCCAAAAATATAAGCCCAGAATACCACAAAACCTCACAGACCTCTGTGAAATACATAATAAAAAAATTGATCTAGGTCTCTGCCTTTTCTGCAAATAAGCAAAATCATGATTATATACTATGTGGATGACTTTTATTGTTGGTTTATCTGGGAAATGACTTTTTTTTTCTTTGTTTTTTTTTTTTTTAGACTACTTATGCCTCCCATTGATTTTGATTATTTACTGTTTGACAAGGGGAACGCAGGCAGCCCATGCTGTGCGAAAGATCAGAGGTGCCTTCGTTCCTCAAGGCTATTGCCGCCTTTAATTCTTCAGCGTAGGAGCAGTGAACTGATTGCATTTTCTTCTATTTGACACTTTATATTTCACATTTCTTCATCAAACTATTGTTACATGCTCTCTTTTTTAAAAGCAAGCTGCTCTAAGAGTATAGCCTTTTTGTCTTAGCCATTATTGTAAGTCTTTGGTGACTTGTAAGAGCAACTTTCAGCCACTATCCCAATTAATTGTTTTTCAGTTGAACTGGACAGTACTGAGTGTCTTGCTAAGCCAGTTTCTGTTGCTTTCTCTTCTTTATTGGCATTACATGTATTTCTTATTTAATCATCACATGATGTAACTTGAAGGTGGATGTTCATCGAGTTTTTCGTTAGCCAGGATAGCCTCACAGGCCTAAGGGGAGATTTTTTTTTTTTAACTGCAAAAACTGCACACTGTGTCTGCAAGCATTCAGTACAGACATATATTTGCAAATATGAATAAATCAATCAATCTGGGCAGCTATGTGTGTGCATTTTTGAAAAAGCACCTAAACTAGAACAAACAGAAGTTAGTTCTGTCAAACCTGTCTTGAGGCCGTAATTCCAAATATTTTGATCAAGTAGG
>JAUBOD010000907.1:3262731-3273158 GCA_032353885.1 Nothura maculosa | reverse complement strand
GGATTTATTGGGGTTGTCAGGTATCTCCTAAATCAGTTCAAGAACACAAAGTGGTTGTGAATTTTCTGAAAACAAGTGTTTCCTATGCAAAAAAAAAAAAAAAAACAAATTTAGGAGAATAAATATTTGATGAAAATTAAACCTATATAAGTTTTGTAAATTCCTGGGAAAACTGTAAGAATCATCTAATAGAAAACATTTCCTTTGTGGGTTTGCATGATTATTTTCTCGGCGTTCGGAAGACAGAATAGATGTTAAATTCTTCTTGATAAAACATGTGTATTTTATGACAAATGTTTTATCTCTATTTAGATTATGGGATTAATAAAATACATCATCCTCATGAAAAGTATGCACTTGTGAAGAACCGCACCGACAGAGCAGCAGAGGGGTAAGTTCAAAAGGCCAGATTTTGAAAAGTGTTTTCTGGGATTGTGCAGGCAAGTTCAGCATGGTTGGAACCATATAAATTGGCATTTACATGACATGTTGTGGCTGACTGTACGCTTACCAAAGTTATTTGCATGCTCGTTTGCATACAGATGTTACTGGGAAATGCAGATGTGCTACAAATTTAACTTCAAAAGTTCTATTTGTTTCTTTTGTATCACTGTTTGTAGGGATGAGAAGGCTGATGTGTTCCCTGCTGTGCATGGTGATGAGCACTGACAGTTTTACTTTCAAATCTTTCAGTTATCCTTATCAATACCTTTAGTGTTTATAATACAGGCACTATGATATAATCTGACACTTTTCACCTTGAAATATTTAAGGTTGCCTAGAGACTTTGGAATACCCATATAATCATCAAACATTTATTGTCATTATCTGCATATCTAAAATTCATCAATGAATAAAAACAAGAGAGAAGCATCTTAAAAAAGAAAAATATCCTGGGGTAATTTATTGTCGCTTCCTTTTATCTATTTAAAATGCTTGAATTCACTTTGTTAGCAAATTTCTCTTGACAAGTACACCTATTTATTATTACTAAGCCTCCTTTTTAGGAATGTCTGAGATGACACATGTATTGTTTTAAATAAGATCATAGAGTTAATTTTTAACCAAACATGCAATATACTAACAATAGAGCAAACAAAACATAATTAATGGTTTTATGCCATTCATCAGGATCACTTTATTTGCTGCCAGCATCTGCCAAATTCAAAAATGTTTTGACTTCAATTAAAATTTTAAACAAATTAAACCTGTTGTTATTGAAAGCATAGAACATATATATTTCCAGATACTGTGTGCGAGTGAATTCTTGCAATTCTGTAAGCCTGGATGTACCAATGAAGGAGCTGAGGTATATAAGGACTTTGCCACTTCGTTAGCAAAGGCGAGTGTGAGGGCTCTTCCTGCATCCTCCCATTTGCAGTGAGGTGTCATCCCTCTGTTTCCACATCCTTTCCCAGAAGAAAGATTTAAAGAAATCGCCTCACATATGTATTTTGCAGTTTATAAGGATATTCTGATACCGTAGCTATTAATAACACACTGTATTAATTTTATATAGATAAAAAATGTATTTTTCATTTTTCAATGCCTGTTTTTATTGTTGAAGTAATATTCATTTAACTATTTAAAATGAATGCTGTAGCCTTTATTTTTTCTAGTTTTGCTTTTGGGTTTTTTTTCTGAAAAAAAATATAACACAGTGAAAGGAAATGATGGTATGGTAATTTTTGCCTAGTCAAGTCCATAGAAGCCTTTCTTCTATTCTTCTAGGAATTCTGGAGACCTAACTGATTTAGGCAATTAAGGAGCAGAGAGAGGAATATACTTACCTTTGACAAATTTCCTGCAATGCCAATTTTTTAGGATTATTTGCACTATTTGTAACCACTGATTGAATTGTAAATTGACTATATTTATGTGATAGAAATAACTTCTGTGAAATTTAGATCTGACTGAAATCTCTGGGAGTTTTGCCATTTCTTTCACTGGGGATGGGGTTTTCAGCGATCATCATTACTGTGGACAGCTCAGTGAAAGAGGCCTCTCTGGCTGCTCATTTCACAGCAGTGGTCTTTGTAGGAAAAAAAAATAAATAAAAAAGACTGGATGAATATAGACTGCGTTAGAAAGCAGTGCTGCAAATATTGAGATACCTCTCAGTGGTATCTTCTTGCCTTAAGTACGCTGCTCAATTGTTACCTTCTTGTTTGAAAATATATAGAGCATATGCAGAAAGGATATGAGGATAGTAACTAAAGAAGCACAGAGAAGTTTCCACACAAAATAAGAATGAAAATAGGAGAGCTCAGTTTAAGTGTGTGAGAATGAGGAAGGTGGTGTATAAAATAAATGAATGATTTACAAAGGGTAAATCTGATTTCTCTCTCTTGGCTTTGCCCCATAATGCAAGCAAAGAGGTATGTAATAAAATCACATGCCAACACATTCAAAATTGATAATGAGGAGTTTTTGATGTTATTCAGTGCAGAATGGAGCTTGCTGATGAAGAAAGTCTTTGGATGTTCAAAACATGGCAGGGTTCAAAGACACAGTAAAATAAAGCTAGACATTCATGTTGGTAAGGAAGTCTCAGATGCACTATTCAGAATAAAGTAGGAAAATGTGAGCTAAAACTTATCCAAAGAAAATACCTTAGGGATTTTGGCAGTTTGGGTTTTCTTGGCTTTTCTTTATACATTTTTCAACAAAGTCTTGGAGGAAGGATGCCCTACTAGACGACATACTGCTGTGACTACCGTGGCTTCTCTTTCCTGCCTCTCAATTCTCCTGTCACATAGAGCGATAATTTAGTACAGACGGGTTAGGAAGAGTGGGAGAGTCTTTGCATGCGACCCTGGCGTGTGGGGCTGGGTCACATGAGTGTCATGCAAAAGAAAGTCCCTGCTCTGTGAGGGGGAGGATCCCCGAGGTGAGGAACTCGAGGGCAAAGGGGAACTCTTGATCCCAAACCAGGGAGCAGGGAATCTGCTGTCTCTGATGGATGGTGGATTTACAGTTTCATCTTCACCTTTTGCATTTGGATAATAAGTAAAGCCTGGCTGAAATGAATATGGACTCTCCTAGATACTGATATTTCCCGAGGCTGGTGAATAACTCCTGTTTTTCAGTGTCCTACTTCAGTTTCTCAAGTAAAACGTATTCTGATTTGTGACTTCTAGAGATGAATTGACTAATGCTTCTGCCACATGATATAGTAGAAGTCAGAGGCTGCCAATGAACATTTATTTATTTATTGTAAAAAGAATTTCTTTCTGACATGATTTTTATGCTACAGTACAATTTTATATTCAAAGCAGTAGAAACAGCTTAGAATAGCTAGAAATGCTTAATGATTAGGGTGGTACACAGCTGAAGCATTACCAGTGAAATAGCTCACTTACTGATTTGTTGCCAGGTAGCGAGCCAATTAGCAGTGCTGGTTATTATTTACATTTCATGCTATATATCACTGAAATTGTGTTGTTGATTTATCATTTATATTGTTGTATTGTCAGCATAATTTATTCAGATCATGCTGAGATACCTGGGAAATTAAGTAATAAAGAGAATGGCATGGAATATGTCTGTATTCAGAGATATTTACTTTGATTTTAATGAGCATGCATGTTCAGGTAAATCATAGATCACTTAGCTATTAAATGGTTTTGGAACAAACCTATTAAAAGTTTACTCCGTATATTTTCTATGAGGAAAATGATTTTGATTATTATCTGATTTCTACTGTTAAGTAAGTCACTATTTTACAGATTTGCTTAAACATTATATAGCAAACAGTCGAACCAACTTAGTTCACTTACCAGTTACAAAAAGCCATGCTAGCTAATAAAGCATTGAGGTCTCTTTTATCTCTTGGCAAATACTACAATAGTACCTTTCCATTGGAAATCCTTTGTAATTGCTTTTATTTTTACCAAGTTAGGCACATTCTGTGGTCAGATCGCATACAGATTGAAAGCCTCTGAAGACTTTTTGAGTTACCTTTGCCTAAAACAAAACCTACTTTTTAAACAACCTTTCCAGTTTTTGCATTTTCTTCCAAGTAGCTTTTTTTTTGTTTTTGACTAACACCATGTTAGGCATTCTTTTAGTAACTCTAGAAGAACTGTATTCAGCATTCAGCTAGAGGTTAAACATGCATTTCCTCTTTTATAAGCAAATAAATGTCTGACGGAATATATGATACTAAATATATGCGAGTTTTATCATGGCTTTCTTCTACAGAGAGGGTCTATTTGGTGCAGGTGAGATCTTTTGTAATCATATATTATGTTTGTATACATGTTCGTATATGTGTTCATACTTCATATATATGTGCACTTAAAACTTAAAAAATTGAGTTGTTTCCTTGAAAGTTCTGTGTTATGTGTATATATAGTACAAAAACAAAGCAAATTCTCCAAAACATCCATTTCCATTTAATTTCTGTATTACTTTTTAATAGTATGTCCTTGACACATGAATTTTAGTGTCTTTTGTTCTGGTGGTATAGTTGACATTAAGTCTCCCCAGTCTGCCATGGGGTACTCCCATGGAATATGATCATGTAAACAGTGGTGTATTTTGGGTTGGAGGTGGTCATCAGAGAAAATAGTTTGGGAATTCTGCAAGATCTAAAACTTTTAATCTAAATCATCCTATTGTAAGAGGTTATACAGTAAAGTCAAAGCTGAAGGAGAGTTTATCCTGCCCATAACTTCTGACTCGAGATTTATTACAAGTCAAAACAGTAGCCTTTTAGGGTGTCTGTTTTCTTTCTACATACTCTCTTCCTTCATTTCTTTTTCTTTGGCTTGGTTCTTTCCCTGGCCTTTTTGCATCTGCTTCGAGCCCTGACCCCCTTTTGTCTGACCTCTTCTCACCCGGTATATCAAACTAAACTGACTAGAGAAAGAGGAGAAATTAACTCATTGCGATGTCCCAGAATTTGGACTAGCAGTGAAGGAGCTATAAATTATACCGAGGCTTGACTTTGGGCTAATGTTAAAACTACAGGATTTGTGTCACAGACAGTTACAGTGGAGGCTTGCATTACAAACTTCAGTCCAGAGCTAGATCTTTGAAACTTAATGATCTATCTTAATATTCTGAATATAATAAAATTACTAAAATTTTTGAGATACAATCTCCTTTGGTTTAATATTAAAGTTATAAAGATTATTCTATTCTTCTCTGAATACCTATTTGCAGAATGGATTCTTTCTTTACATGAGCATACCTAAGTGTTAGTTTTTAAAGATGCTGACATAAATTACCCTTTCCCCATAAACATTCCCAAAAGTATCTTGCCTGGGTTCTACCAGTGTACAAAATCCTGGGGGACTTGCTGACCCTCTGAGAATAAATGTCAACAAATGGTGAAAGGCTGTTTAAAATTATCACTCTTAACTAGCCAACTCTTCAGGAACCTAGTACCTTAAACATTTAAGCTTCCTCTGTTCTGGAAATAGTTTAGGATGATCAAGGGAGAGTTAAATTAGAAAAAAAATATGTACTTAGTTCATCTCTGTACTTGGTTCATCTCTTTATTATTTTTTTCTTGTTACGAAGGGGAACCGGGCAGAGAAAGATTAATAGTCACCAAGAAAGGATGCAGTGACTGGAGTGATGTAGCATATGTTATGTTGGTCCCAATTACTTCATTCACCAGTAGAACTTTATTCCATACCTGCATTTTGGAGAACTTCTCCATTTGTCATTCCTTGTGACTAAGTGAAAGTTGCTCATTTGGATCAGCCTAAATCTTCTTTATCTGGATAATGCTGCTTCCCATTTAACTTCCAAATGCAGAGAAGAGGTTCATTTGAAGATGAAATTTGTTCTATGTGGTGTTTTTTTTTAAATTATTTAGTAGTTAGCTATTGTCTGCTTCGTTCTCCTTGACTTTGCCACAAATTCAAATTGTATTATTATAGAGAACTCCCTTGTCTATGAAAAACAGATACCCTGGAATTAGCATCTTTGGCTTTGGATGATTTTCATGTGCTTTAACTCTAAAATTCCATTTTTCTCACACTTCTGTGATTCTAGAACCTATTTTACCATTCTAATATTTATTCCATCCTTACATAATCTTTTTATTTTGTTAAAGCATCAGTGAGCCTTTACTTTATCTGTAAAGGCAAAGATGATTTTGCCACCACGTATATTTTATTCCCACTATGGACCTTTCTCAACTCTCTCTTGCCACCACAAAATACACAAATAGCCCTCGGAAAAAAAGTCCTTTTCAAGCAGCGTCAATTTTCTGAACACATACGACTCCTATAAAAACTGTTACAGAAAGAGTTTAGTTTTTGTAGTTTTCAGTCTTAAAACATCCTTCAGGAAAAGAATATCTTCACATCTCGAAATAGTGAGATAGCTTTCAAATGTGTTGTTGTCTGAACTGTTGATTAAACAAAATGGTGCCAATTGCAGCCGGGTGGCTAAACGTGGACAGAAGTGGCTATTGCAGCCAGCTCACTAAGAAGCCATTTATCAAAGTTTTATCTGATTTCAGAGGCATTAGATTTATCAGTCACAGTTTATAAATGGCATGTCATCAGGATCAAACCAAAGCAATACCTTCCTCAAGCATGACTGCGAGGCAAGTGTAAACATTTCCTGCCTCGGCACCAGGAGGTATGGCTTGCAACATTGATATAATACTTAAGCATTTTAGTTTGCTTTTAGGGATTTCATTTTTTCCTACTGGTGAGAAAAGCTTAGCTGCCTAGTACTAAGTTTAAAATGTGTCAGGGACTAATGTCCCTGGGATGGGCTAAAACGGCACTTGGGCTTAGGCAAGGACTAACATCCCTCTGTAGGTTAAAATGGTACTGGGACTGGGTAAGGACTGACACCCCATCTCGGCTCAAATGATAGTAGGGTCTGACAGGGACTAACGTCCCCATCTGGGCTGATCAATACACTATGGAAGGACTAAAATGGTGCAGCTCAGTTGATAAAAGTACCTGCCAGGTATCCCAACCATGGGGATCATGGGGTTTGACTTTTTAGGTGATGAAAAATCTTGAGACTGAAGTGCAGTACGGAAGGAGTTTTATTAAACTTTTGAAACCCCATTTGAGTCTAAACTAAACTTGACAATTCTTTGGCCTGAGAGAAAAAGCCCTAAAAACCCAGCAAGGCAGACATTCTGCCAAACCACTTGACTTTGGGGGACTTTCTAAAAAATGTCGGTGCTTGCTTCTTAAGTTGCAAAATTAAACCAGTAGTTACTTGTTGGGAGTGAGAAGATTGCTTTGGACCTTTGAAAGCATATCCCACGTCTTTAAGTGATTATGAAGGTAAATCTTATTGTCTGGGGAAATGACTTCTGCACAGCTATTTCTTTTATTGCTGTGCTGAAAGTAAAGGCATTACTCAGTTTAATAATAAATCCTACTGTATCTCTCAGTCTGTGTAGGCTGATATAAATATCTCCAGTTATGTCACATTACCACCTTTGTACAGCTAATGTTAGGTCTTGATGACTGGTGGCTGATAAATGCAAAACCTCATTTGGTTTGTGAGTGATTGAACGCTAACACTGTTTAGATTCCTTAATATACTTGTATTAGCATGAATAAGTAATGAGCATGCCAGGCTTTTTTGAATATTTGATTGTATCTTTATAATGGATTTGTGTCTCTCTCTTTGTGCTAATGTCATTGTAACTTTGTTGGTGTCATAACTCCAAACCTTAGCAATCGATCTTTATCAGCATATCTTAAGTCAATTACCCTTTCATGGCCAAATTACTGTGTCATAAGACTTTTCTTATAAAAGTATTGTGCATATGGCATTTAGGATACAAATAGGTACTAATTCTATCCACAGAGTGTTTCTCATTTCATCATTGTGTCTTGTATTAGTATATTGATCAGCAATTTATGTTGCACTAGCTTTATAGGCATACATATGTGCATACATAAAACATTTAAACTTGTCTTAATTCTGCAGTTTATTAATATACTAACCAACCTTTAATACTCAAATTCTGCATTTTTTTTCTGCAGAGACTTCTGCTACTTTTAAAATTAAGCCCTAATGTTTACAGTTTCTTGCAAACCATCATCCATCATTTTGGATAGGGAATATTGTAGAAAGAAAGCATTAGACTGTCGGAGACTTCTGGTTATTCTGATACTCTAAGAAATGAGTACCTGAGCTGCACTAGATTTTTTCATCATCCTTCATCATATTTGCTGAGTCATTTAACAAGTAAATGAATTGAAAGGTGGCTATTTCATCAGTAATTTCTTAATGGATCTAAAATCTGTGTTGCTCTCTCTATGAAAAATATCTAAGCAGAGAACCACTAGACCCGTAATATTGGCAAAGATAGAATACTCTTTGGGCTTGTGTTTTTCTGTCTCCCTGCTGTGCTTCTGGGAGTGTGCTTCTCTTCAGAGGTGCCAAACTTAGCAGCACCCCTCAAGCAATATTTCTGGTTTTGGAAATTTCAAAACCTGTCATGTGGACTTTCAATTCATGCCAGACTTAAAACACACTGCTGCTTTATGGCAGATGTTGGACCCATTATTCTGGAGATGCATAGTGGAAATCTGTTGTGTAGGGCTACATATTCCAACACATCTGTTCTGGTCCTTCCTTTTGGTGCATTACTAGCATATGACAAGTAGCTGAAACATGGATCTTGTATTTCATTACTAGTTTGTATCAAAGGAACTGGTAAAACCTGGAATATTGGACTTCCAGAGGTAACAGAGGACTGAGGCAAATCTGTCCCTCACTTTTTTTTAAGCCAGTGAACTAGAATAAGCCATCTGCTCCTCATTTGTAAAGACATATTGATCAAAATTTCTAAATGATAATGTAAAGCAAAATAACTCTATAACAGGGTGTAACAGAATTGGTGAGTGAGGGTGGTGGGAAGGAAGATTTAAATAACATACCTTAGACTAGAAAAGATTGGGAAAGAGATTATCTTATCCTCTAGTTTTGCTTTTCAGTCTTTCCAGTCCTTTGGCTTACTGGCTTCTGAATTGAACCAAAATCCCCAGAAATCCTGTAGAAAGTTCTTTCTGGCTAAGCTCCAAAGCTTGGATCTGTCCTCTGCTGCTGACAGACCCCTTCCCTTCCTTGATCCTTGCAATCTGGTTCATGCTGTGGACCATGCTTGCTATCCTGAAGGGAGGCAAATGCATGCTTCCTGAGATGCCGATCCTCTTTGAGCCTATTTAAGAACTGTTTGGGATTCTCCCCAAACCCAGACCCTTAAGTTCTAGGTCTCCTTGTTTCCTTGTGCCCTTATATTTAGAAAGATGTTCTTGAGTGCATTGTCTCTGAGAAGACAGTCAAAACTCAATACATTTTTCCTATAGAGTTGCAATACTTGCTAGAGAGGCCTACCAAACTGATGAAGAAAGCCATAATTAAAAAATCTCACACTAATGCAAAGTGAGCCTTCAAACTTTGTGAGCCTTTCTCACCTGTTTCTCCAAGCTCCCAATCTTTTATTCAGCCCCCAGCCTCCTTTCCCTAGTCATGTTTACCCGATCTGCACTCCCACTCGCATACTGTTTATTCAGACCTGTTCCCCATGAGTCTTTATCCTGTGTGCTTTAGTCTCACTTTTAAGACATAAACAGCATGTTCTCTGCCTGGATCACCAACAGCTCCCATAGACTTCTACATGTCTACTTCCATTAGAACAAGCCGTGTATTCTGTAGTTTTACAAGGGTTATGTGGGAGCCTCGGAAAGGGTCACATCTCCCTCTGTTTTCTCACAGAAGAGAATGAGTGTAGTATAGTTCATACTGATGCCAAGTACATAATCGTATTTCCCTCCTACTTAGGAAACCTTAGCCTCTGAATTTAATGTTAGATGAGCAGATGCATCGTATGGGATGTTTTCCAGATTCCCTTTTAAAAATCTGAGTCACTCGGTGTTTGCCATGCAAAGTCCTGTACTCTGTTACAGTGTCCCTAGGTCATTTGAACATGCACCAGGAAAAATGCTGAGCAAATCACTGTATCGAATGGCAATTTTAGTAAAGTTGTTGTTCACATGTACAAAGTGACATTGGTGTCAAAAATAAAATTTGAAATGCTAAAAGTACAATTTAAACTCACATCTGCTGCATGCTGTAAAAACAGAAGCATGTTTTTTGCATGCAGACTATCCTTGATTTGAAGGTTTCATAAGCATATTCATTTGATTACATTAGATGTAAAATTGAGCCAGTGGACAGTTGCAGAACATGTCTAATTGAAGAGATTTTTCAGTATCATTTTTCTGCAGCATTTTGTTTGCTGTGCAGAGAATCTTTGTGCTCAGCAGGCTGAATTTTCTGGACTCAGACTCCATTTGTAAGTATTTAACACCGTGTATTACAGAGTCAGAGATGAGTATTGGTCAGACATAGCAAGGTTAGTTCACAGGTCCTCACCTTTGAGGAGATATATAAGCAAACAATATAAAGTTGACCTTTCATAG
>JAUBOD010000907.1:3240191-3260080 GCA_032353885.1 Nothura maculosa | reverse complement strand
TGTCAATGACGTAGAGTGTACAGGAGAGTTCAAAATGCCATGATTCTGTAGGGCTTAATCTCTGCAAAATGGTTACTAGATTTGAATGTCTGTAACAAACCAACCACTCTTAATATTTTGCCCTAATTTTTAAATGTTTAATGTGATCACCTAAAACCTTGTATGTTTAAGTTTTTGAGGCATTAGTAGAGAAAAGGAAAATTGTTATGTCTTTTTAGATGCGTCTCTGCTTTGCGTTAATTTATACAATGGATTCTTTATAGTGAAGTTTTCTTAAGATATGACAAGTGATTATTTCTTTAAGTATCTACTCTATCCATTATTAAATTGATTATTCAAATCTCATTTAAAACAAGAGGCCAGATGGCAATATTCCAGTATGTGTTGCTACTAGCAACCACGAACCCCAAACTGAATGATTTCCCATTTTTCACTGTCGATGAAGGGATCTCTTCATGTAGTATGCAATAAAAAGAAGCTACAACTAATTACAAAACAAGATTGTTACGCTAATAATCATTCACTGATGCTCTGTTACACATTTTCATGACCTCATAAAATACATGATCTATTTCTAGGTATGATAACTTTGTTACCAATTTTAATTTTTAGTTAAAATATTACTGTCATTAGGCAAGACTTCTTTTTTAATTGTTCTGAGTGTGAGAACTTGGTTAAATCTTAAGAATAATCATAATTAAAAAAAAAAAAAGAAAAAAAACCTCCAAAAACCAAAACCAAGACCAGGACTCAGAATCTAAATATTGACTGATGGTTCATACGTAAGAAATGCATGCATATTTGGGAGTGTACTTTAAGCCTACATAATAATAACATTTGAAGAGTGACAACTGGTGAATATTTACTGTTAAAGTGCTTGTAATTTAAATACAGACGGCTAATTTCTATAGCTTGCTGAAGTTTTTTTTTGTAAGGAATGAGGAGTCCCATAACTAGCAATTTTGGTCAATTAGTCAAGAAATGATGATGTAAGGCAACGGATATTTGCATTTGCAGTAGCGAAATTCTCATGAACTGTAATCCATAGCAATGACCCATTTATCCTTGACTGCTCTTTAGAAAACAAAGCTTTTGGTCAGACACCTGTATTTGTACAACTGTAACCTTACCTTACTTATGGGTAATTTGACTGGTTTCTTAAGGCTGGAGGAGGGTGTAGGGGGGCAATGACAGACTGAATGCACTAACAGAAATGTCCAGGAGGACATGACGCAGAGCAGGATTTATAAATGTGAAAAAACCATTTTATATTTTTATTTTTTCATTCTAGAAAAGTGTTTTAATATGCTTGATTTTTTCGCAACTGATTTTGGTACAAAATGCTTGGTTAACACTAAACAGGCTCAGCCTCAGAATCTAGTGTTTGCACTCCAGTAATGTCAAGAAACAAATATTAGCTTATAAATGCTGTGGTGGCAAAATGTGCTAGCATACATGTTAAGTTTCTAATCAAACATTGCAAAAATTCATTAATCAGTATTTCATAGTTCATTACAGTCTGACTAATTTTGAAATCCTTCATGTAAATTGATTAAATGTCTTCACTATTCAGATAAATGGGCTTTTGTTTTAGGCAACCTTTACTGTGAAGTCCATATTTCTCCAGGATTGAGTTCTGGTAACATTTGACTGTCAGGTCTGACATACTAGCCAGTTGCCATTTCACCCCCTTCTTCTTCTCCTCTATATTCCAAATATCTAATTGACCAATTGTGAGGAAAATATTCTTAAATCTTCTTTAGACATAACAGGTCATAGCCAGAAAGTGCTCCATCACTTACTGTCATCAGTTAACAAAGCTTTCTATTTTTTTTTCCTTCTTCCTCTTTTTAACTCAACTCTTTCTCTGGTTTAAAATGTTTAAAAGAACTGTTTTGTTGCAAAATATTGGCTATGCAGTGCCATCAAACTGAAGAGGGCCTTTCAGGAAGGCCCTCTTATACATGATTTCTGACTTATCTTGAATTCTTTTCTTGTTTTAAGATTTCAGTAAGTTTTTGTTTGTTTAAAGATGTTTCATTTTTGAGATAGAGCAGTAAAATATTCCTAGGATTTTAAAGCAGTTACTTTTTAGTATGACTCAACTCATTACTGGAAGTTACTAATTTACAGTTGAGAGATCTATCAAGTGACCTTCAGCATTTTATAAGTTAAGTATCTTACTGCTTAAACAAAACCTTTTCGAGTTCAAATCCTATTATCCATTATTTATATGAGCAATTTTGGTTCGTCTAAACAATCTTAGTTCTTTCTTGGGAGATAAGGATCAGTGGATATAAGCTCACCTTTTGATGAAGGAGTTTAGTGATGAGCAGGAAAGCAGTCACTATTACAAGTCTGTATATTTGATTCAGCTGAAGGAAATTTTTGAGGAGTTTTTGCTTATCTTTTCCGAAGATAGATGTGATGAGCTTTGACAGAGCTACTGAAATCAGACTTTCAAAGTTAGAGGCCTATCTGAAATCCCTTGCAATATCCAAACTCAAATGCTAAGTCCAGTCTTTTGCAGGAGCCTAGTGCACAGCTAATACCAAGGGCTGTCGGAAAGTTTATAGAAATCTTGACGCAACTGACTGTAATTTGCAGGGGGAGAAAGACCGCTCTTTTTCAGACTCCTCTTCCTGGACTATTTGATGTAAAATTTCATCTGTTTATTTTCATGTCAGTCTCGGGGAATAAAAAGGAAAAACTAGAAAAGCACTGTTTGCCATTGGTACCTATCAAACTCCCGATTTCTTCTAGTTGTGCAACAAACAGTCTGTGCTCCCACTTTTTTCCTCAAGCAGTGTCATTGGAGATGATTTCAGTAAAGATGCTGTACTATATATACAAAAAGTAGGCCTTCCAGTTACTTGAGAGAGACAGCAACATGTGAAAGAAGAAAAATACTAGGAATGCGTACTTTTAACTAGCTTTTATGAGCAGGAAGTTTTGAAACAGTTTATCCCTTCAGTAAGATTTGTGTCTTTCATAAATTGTATTTACATATATTTTATGGAAAAAATAGCTCCCCTTACTGCCTCTGTAATAAAAGAGTCTTTGGAAATCTGTTCCCTAATAAATTAAAAGTAGCTGGCCACATCTTTCTTAAACGGCAAAAAGGAGAGTTGGAGGTTAAGTGTTCATCTCCTATTAATGATGATGCCTGAGAGTATCTACCAGTAGATTTCTCCCAGGCAAGTACAAAAACAACAGCTAAGAGCTTGGTGTGATGGTAGATGCTTGACATTTTACCCTGCCCCCCATCCCCAAATATAGCCATTATTTGTTAATTATTTTTGTTGTTATTTTCATTTAGAAATAACATTCACCACTTGAGGATGCCCAGCTGTAGGAATTTATAAGATTTATGTCATTGTAAATGTAGCATTTTTAAAAGATGAATTCTGATATTCCTTAATATATAGCACTAATAAAGTCCCCTTTCACAAGTTTTAAGAGATCTGCACAGATTATAAGTTGTATGAATTTATTACAGTGAGCATTTATGTAATGTTTGCTTAATGATGCACTGATTGAGGTCTAGACGTTTGGTGAGATTGGTTCTCTGGTGCTGAGAACCACTGAGTGTACAAATAATATCATGAGAACTAGGAACATTTTAAAATTATGTTTTCTCATTATTTCATTCTGAAGAATTTTCCTACTTAATGTATTTGATATTTAGGGTTCTCTACAATATTGCTGTGTGATATTTATAGTCAGTAATAAAATGAGATACCATAATATTCAAGAGCAAACTCTCTGACCATAGATGTGGGTGGGATTGGTCTCAGGAGCGGCCCAGACAAGGCTGTGTGCCTTACAGGTTAAACCCGTGGTTGAAAACAAACAAACAAAACCCAACAAGAACTACCAAGATTTTGTTTAAAAGCTTTTTTTTTTTTTAGCCATAAGGAGGAGAGGATGAAGCTTTCCAAGCTTTCTCTGGCTTGAGAGGAGGTTGAATTGCACTTGTTTCAGAAGGGACGTGAAAAACATGAGGGGAGGAAAAAAAAAAGAAAAACCTTTAGCTAAAAATGAGTGATTTTATTTTCTTTGACTGTAAATAAGCTTCAGTTTCAGAATAATAGATTGTATATATTAGTGTTTACTAGTACAGTCTCAAATTCTTCTATACCATACATTTCATGGTCTGGCCTCTGCTAGCAGGGTGAAATGGAGAAGCAAGATGCAGGGAAGGGTTGGGAGGAGAGGATGATGCTCTTTGAAAGTGATCCAGTGTCTATTAGATTCCTGAAGGTCATCAAACTTAGGAACAGTCAGTAGAGTTCATTTCTTTTGGTTTTGGGAAATAAAGCAGGAAAGAGAAGAATCATGAAGAATTTTCCTCTCTGCTGGTGATTTTTTTTCTCGCTGGAGTGTTTAGTCTGTTTGTGTGCGTCTTTTTAATTTTTTTTCTCCCCTTCTTCTATCATATTTTTAAACCCATTAAACATAAAAATAGTGGAAAAATCACTTTACATTCTGTTCTGTGTGCAATATTCAGTAGTTTGAGTTTATTTTTTTTGGAAATGTAAGCAAACTCTGTGTCAATAGAAGGACTGTTGCCAAATAAAACCAAAATAAAAATTGTGGTTTGCTTGTGGTCTGAGTAATTTTTACTATTAACACTGGAGAATTTGAATTGGATTTTCTGATGAGAATTATGTATTTAACAGCATTTTATCAGAAGGTGAGAGGAACTATTTCCTCAAAATTTCTCAAAAATAAAAAATATGCCTTCTGCAAATATTCTCTATATTTTAACAAGAAATGTTTTAGAAGATTTTTCTAGAACTTGACTATAAGCAACTGACATTGTTAGGGATAACTATGGAAATTCAACTTAAGCTACCGTTATCAACCATTAATCTCAAAATAGATGAATACATAGATATTGGAATCATACACTGATAATTTAACATAAATGTATTAGATTTTCTAATAATATTCTGCCAAGGATTGTTTTAAGCATCTGAAGAAAACATGGACTAAAGAACAGTACTAACATAATTTCAGACAATGTCTTAGTTTGGGGAATTACGTTTTCTGTTATGGAATTTCAAAAGATAAAAATATTTTTAAATATTCTCCTTATGCTTCTATTGTATTTTTACTTTATTGCTGGTGATTTCTACTTTTGACTAGCTAATGGGAATGTATTTTTTCTCTGTATTGCTATTACCTCTTCCTGCTACTTTCCAGGTCACTAATTTTTCTGCTTAGAGTTCATTCTGCTTAGACCGATATGCTGTCTTTTTTAATGAGGTTATTTCTGGGTTATTAGCCTTCCTGTTATATGATACCTTATGTGAAAGATCTAATTGATGTAAATCAAACATAGCTTGCAGAAGAAAATCAAAATGATATTTTAGATATTTTGTAGGTTCATGTGTATCTCAGAAATTTTGTATTTAAAGCTACTTTTTAGACAAGAGGGTTGTATGTGGCTAATAACACAAATAAATCTTTTTTTTTATTCATACATTAACAGGTTCAAAGAAGTGGAAATTGAAGAAATGCATTGGCATTTTGGTTTGCTGAATAAGCTGTAGATGGAAATTAGGGAGAAAGGTATTTAGTGGGAGGAGTTTAATTGTACAGTTCAATAACCTCAGCAACATTTTTTTTTATTAAGGCATTCTTACATAAGCCATTAAGCTTTAGGGTTAATTTTTACTGTTATTTTCTGGCTATATTTAATAACAGAGATTGGAAATACAACTAAGACTATGCCTGTTAATGCTTTTAAATGAATTGCATATGTGCTGCCTTTTAAGAAATATTCTATAAATATTATTTTTTAGAATATATAGAAATATATTTAGAATATTTAGAAATATTTTGCTGCAAGTTTTGCAGCCAAAAGGATTGTGTTATGTTGCATGTATTAAAAGCACGCTGCACACTGTTTTCTGATCATTTTTCTTGTGGCAATCAGTAGCGTCTAAAGGAATTGTTTGACTTTTGTATATACCTTATAATTATATAGGAAAGTAAAAAAGACAATTTATTCTTTTTCACATCGACTCTGTTGATGTGAATTGACTCTGTTTTACTGGCTTAAATATCTTGGTCTAAAACTATATGCATGACCTTTTTCTATACCATTTTATATTGCATGCAATCTGGGCGTGTTTTACATGATACCCACACTAAAGTGGTGTTATTTCTTGAACAAATACCTGGTACAATTTACCTAGCTTGGAATATTTAAGGGAGTGTTTTGCGTGAGTTTCAGGCTTGCCCTGCCAGCTGCACAGTGATAACATTTTCTGTACGCTCAGGTTTGGAGGCTATAGGTATCTCATTCTAAACTGCCATACCTGCTATATTCACACACATGTGCAATAGCTTTTTCTGCATTAAACTGCAACAAGGAATTTTTTTTATCTATTTTAGAAGATCTGTAACAAAAGAGAGTGGCTAACTGGATTTTTTTAAGCTGGTAGGATACATATTATTTTGCTCTTGCACTGAGTAGTGAAATGTTATTTTTGAATCACTTGAAGTTTTTTGATTTCTCAAAAACTTGAGATAATTTCTTGGGAGACATAAATATCAAGAAATACTGGAGTGTTTGCTAATCTGAATGCTGAGATTGAGTGTGCTTAAAGTCAGTTAAGTATTTTGTGGGAACCTGAACAGGCCTAGAATGAGCTGCGTGTTCTGGCAATTAATTCAAAAACACTTGTCTATAAACAATATGTTTCCAGACAAAACTTCCTGCTGAATTTTTAATAAACATTAGATTGGCTACAAAATTACAGTGAATAAAAGCATAACTCACAGAAAATATCATCAGTCTAAACAACAATTTTATGAGTTTTCTCAATGTCAGTGAATACAGAAGTCACAACAGTTCAGGTAAACATATTTCCTTGTTGGAAGGTCAGCTGCTTATAAATGAAAGGAAGAAGATAATGACAGATAATTTCAAAGTCTTTTTGTGCTGGTCAATGTTAGGAATACATTTTGGCAAGTGAAGTTAGATATGCCAGGTTCTGACTTGGTACTCCAGTACACCATTTTGACATTGCAAATTTAAATTAATGACACTAACAAGTTTTTCCAAAAGTTGTTGCACAGAGTATCAGATTACTAAGTATTGATATTTCAATTGTTTATGATTTAATTTGAACTAAACACCTCCAAGAACACATTTAAAAAAAAAAAAATCAAAACCAGAAAAAGCAGAGAGAAAAGAGCAGGAAGATCAACTCTTTCCTGAAGTAGGAAATTGCATTTTCTTCCTTTTGGAACTTGTTAATTGAGTGAATAAGACTGGTTTTCTGCCTCAAGTAAAATGGAAGCAGTATCTGGAATTTCACCACAATATAAAGGGGATCCAGAGGAATTACTAATTAGCCACCAAGTGGCTAATCACTTGAGAGAACCATTGAATAGTGTTTATTTCTGGCATTGGGAGGAGAGGTGTATTTCTGTTTATAGAGCTGCAGAAGATGTGTGATGGAAAATGTACTTCTGGATTTTCTGGGTTTTGGCTTGTTTTTCTTCTCTACAGCTGCCTGCTGCTAGATGGTGCAATAGTGCTGTGGCTTCCAGAAGGTCCATGTTGGCTTTGTCAGGTGCAGCAGCAGCAATAAAATATCCTTCTAACCAATTCCCCTTCTTCAGCAGTTGTGGACATGTAATACAGTGATATAACATCTTTGAAAACTCCAGGCAGCCACTGTGATCCTGTCTCCCTAGATCCCCTGTCTTCCTGGAAACCCAAAGTCTTGTGTCCTTGCTGGAGCAGTTGTTTATTCTTATGGATGACCCCAAGCCTGAATTTTTTTCTACAGGTTACAGTGTAAACAGAAAATCTTTACTACTGAACTGTGTTTTCAAATTAAATATGTATAAACCTTGTGTATCTGCATGCAGTCACACTGTTGCTGAACCTCGTTGAGGTCCACACAGTGATTAAAGATGACCACTGTAAGGCTTCCAGAGCAGACTTCCATCACCATTGCCTTTGGTAAGGCAGCTGGGCCCCAACTGCTTCCAGACTGGCTTCTCAGTATATCCTATTTGTTATAAAATAGCATGTATCAGTAATGGTTAGTAGTGCAGAAGGAAGTTTGAAGAGAACAGTAGTAGCTTTTTTGCCAAAAATTTAGCTAAAAAGAAATTACATTTTCTCTTAGTGGTTCTATTTTACATTTATTTTGCTTAGAGATATTAATTGTTCATGTTCAGCTGATACTGGCGTTTGGTTAATATTGAATATTTGAGTCAAAAGGTAGAGATTATTGCAACATGGAATAAAAAAGGTTAGTGTGGCTTTTTTTTTTCCCTACCCTTCCCCACTTTTTTGGTTTTCTCTGAAAGCAAATGTACGATTGTTTATTTCTTCTTTAGTAATTCCTGTTTGACCTCTGTAGGTTTCATCACCTTACTTATTGAAGAATGAGCCTATTCCTAACTACCAGCTGCTTTGGTATGACCTTTGTGCATACTTAGAAACTGCAGCCACTATCCCAGCTTGTCCTTGTGGGACACGAGCGGTGCCCGTTCTGTTGAGATGCTGCCACAACATGCCAGATTTGGCCATCTGCCATATGGGCAAGATAGCCTCCAGTTCATACCTGCCTGTCCCACTCTCCTTTGTGCTCGCAGGAGGCTGCTGGTGTTCTGAGTTGTGAAGATAGATAATATATGTGTTTATATATAGATCATATATGTGTGTGTGCGTGGATATATCATACTGTGCTCGCATGGGCTCTGTGGTGTGCCGTGGTGGAGTGCCCCATGACTTATGCAGTGTCTATCCCTTGGATTAAGAGTTTAGGCAGCTTGCTACAGCAGAGGATCTAATTGTATGTGGTCATTGGAGTAAACCCTTCTATGAAGAGAGAAAAAGAGCTTTTAGTTCCTAGCACTGCTGTGGCACCGAGATGTGTGTGCTTTCTGTTACTTTCTGCACACTGTGTATTTTAAGTAGCTGGATCTCCAAAAGAGGTAATGTAGCATTTTTTTTTTCAGACAAAAAAAAAGGCTATTCCCTCAGAATGTGGAAATGTTTTAGAATTTTGGCTTTAATTGAGCAGAGGATTTCTGAAGAACAGACATGATCTGAATCTTAAAGAAGAAATTAGGAATTTCCTTTGAGTTCTGTAAAATGATAGTGTAGCTGTCTCCTTGGGAGCCCCATGGTGAATCTCAAGATTTTTTCTCTTTTGTTTGTTTTTTGGGGCAAAGAAGAAGAGAAATTGCTTACGAAATTTATGGAAGAGCTTTAACGTTTGCTATTTCAGGTATGTGTAATGGCTGGCACTTACTTCTAGGTTTATATCATAATCTAATAAACCTTTAATCCAGAAGAGTCTTTAAACCACTCTTTCTGAGTAATTTGAACTGTTGTATCTGCCTGCCTGTAAAAGATGGATAGTATTACCATTCACCTGGGGACTATCTTCATTAATAAATTTGGATGAGATTCTATCCACTCTTTTCATCTGTACTTGATTTCGAATTCATCAGGTGCAGTCAAAGGTAGAGAGGGAAAGGGAAGGAAAAAGAATAACCAACTTCCTGGTTAAAAAAAATCTTCCCTTTTGTTTTTGCTGTTCTGACATACAATTTAGTGTGACTGTTCTTTTTTTACTTATGTAGCACCAATAATCAAAAGTATGTGAAAACATTCATTGTACTTCTAGTTTTTAAGTAAATTCTGTTGACATCAAAGAAAAATATTCTTTCTTACTATGCTGATAGTAATTCAATGCAATAGAGATCATCCCAAATTGGTCGTGATTCAGAACTAGAACTTCCTGGAGCTAGGAGGAGCTTGGATGCAGACTGCAAACCTAGGGCTCAGGCTTACTTAAAACTTGTATTCAAATATCTTTAAAAGATAAAGCCCTTCCTTCTTTGTGTCTGTGTGTATCTTAAATTTTACAGGATGATTCATGGATAAAATTATGAAGATTGCGTAACATCTCATGAAAAACTCTGTGAAGTTTGCAGCTTTCAGCATGCCCATCATTTACTTTCTTGCCCTTAAGATGTGCGGAAAAGTGTCATGGCATGATTAAAACATGATAGGTTATTAAACAAAATCTGTAGTCTTCAGTGGTAGGAATATGCATCTTGAATTTTGTTTAACTGGTATGTAAAGGTCTGGAAATACTATTTCAGTACTTTTGTAACTTATGTAACAGCAACAAAATGGAAAGACCTCATCTTCCTGTTATTAATTACAATAATAAAAATCTGAAAAGCTTCATCTGTTATTTGCCTAGTTGAGGCAAAATTCAGTAATATGGGGCAGCAGTGAAGATCAGATACCTTTATTTGTTCAATCTGCTACTTAGCAGAAATACTGCTAAGATTATTTCATTTTCTAGTTTGTGAAGTTGTTTAATTTGTAGCTACAGTGCATTTAATTTCAGCAGCACTTGCACCTACTTGCTGCAGTATATAGCATTGTATATGGGCAGTTTTGTGAGTGCAGAGCTGATTCTTTTCTCATGAGTCTTCCACTTTCTGTGCTCCTTGCTGGCAGCAGCCCCATGAGAGCCGTCCTGGGCAAGGGGCACACTGGGGTGCGAGGGATGAGAAGGACCCGCAGGCTGGTTGTGCCTGCAGGCAACGTCACTTTCCAAGTTGGACTTGTCTTGCTTTCTACCCGGGGAGGTCACTAAACAAAGACATTGTCCTCTTCTGACATGCTGAATTTCATAAAACCTCTAACTACTTAATACAGATGAAAAAGACTTTCAACTTTTTTTTAAATCAAATTTTGTTGAAATTGGCCAAAAGTTACCCGTTTGAGATCGCAAACAGAAGTGCAGGACATTGCAGAAGTCTTGTTTTCCTAGGGGGAAGGTCTCTGCTGTAGTCACTTTGGGAAATAGTAGATAGTTCCTAGTCATTTTTAGAAAAAGAATTTCCACAGCACTCATATTATATTTAATAAAAGAGTGATCACAAACTCCATCTTTCCTATCTCAGTCTGAAAAAAATTCTGCAACAGAAAAAGAGCTGCAATATCTGATGAGCAAATTCAGTGATTTAGAACTATGCTATCAATCTGAGGTTCATCTACAGATGATGAAGGCTCACAATATTGATGACTGTCATATGCAAGCAGACATATGCCAAGCATTCCCAAATTCCTTTTCTTTACTCGTATGCGTTTTGACAAGAAGCATTATTCTACTTTGCTAACATGTCTTTCTAAGAGAAGTAATTTGTATGTGGAATTTTCAAAAAGGTTTTACTTAGAAGTTAGATTTATACCAGAAGGTTTCCTTCAGATCCTGGATTTTCTCTCTCTTATTTTTTTTCTTTCTATCTATACACACAGTGTACGTTTTTTCAGAGTGCTGCAGTAAATCCACACTCATGTAACATGTTCTGCAACTTTCAGAGATATCCTGGGAAAGTCAATTCCACCTACTGCTTTTTCCAGATTAGATTGGTTTATAAATTAGTCTGGAATGTGAATTTCCTTCTCTGTTGTGATCTTTTGTTAAAAACCATCTTTACATCATGATAAAACTTTTTTTTAAAGAGCAAAATACTTAATTTCATTAATCTGTTTAGCAATACCAATATAATGAGCCATAATATTGATTTTTTTACTTAGGATTTAAAATCTCTATTTCTTTCCACAGAATTAAATGCTTCAAACTGATAGTCAACCTCTTTACAGTCCCCTCTTTAATTTAGTTGTTATAATTAGGCATTAACTGGTGTCGGTGGTATAGCCAGTTACAAGCCATTCTGTTCTGCTTGTCTTGATTATCACAGTTTAGATGTAAAGTAAATTAGAATGAAAGACTATACAGTCCAATTACAGATAAAAGCAGCAAACTCCACTGCTGTAATTAGATGCCAGTACTATTTTTCTTAGATTTTCTATCTCTGAGGGCATTTCTTGCAGCTACTTTGCTGAAGCTAATGTTTAAAGATTTTATAAAAGCTGTGTGTCTTTGTGGCATCATCTTTGCTCCTTAAAGTTTAAGAGGCCTGCTCTGACATGCAGGATCTGTGTGGCTCTGTGCTTGTCTGTGGTACATTTTCCATTCAGCATGATGTGATATGTTAGCCATATTATGAGCATATAGACATTAATCAGCACGAGTTTAAGGTATTTAACATCCTTCTGTTCAAGCCTTTTTGCTTTAAATGGGGAAGAAATACCTGCTTTTAGACTGCAATGCAAAACACTACCTTCTGTCTCTCCTCTTGTTGTATATACGATATTTGTGTTACTTTTTCTTGTAAAAGTAATTCCAGTAAATTGTGCTAGGACAGTTGTAAATGCAATGAGTGCTTTATGCTGTTAAAGAATACAGGTTCTGCTATGTTCATCTTCAAGTCATTGAGGTGCAAAAGAAGTACCTTTCAGGTAATTTAGGGAGAGCCTGGTGTTTATTATGACTGGTCAAAACATTTCAGAGAATAAGTGAAAAATGCAAATGTATCTGAAGGGGAAAAAACTCAGTTTCAATTAAAGCTTTGGTGAATGCTCTGCCAAAATAGTTGGCTTCAGCTATTGGAGAGCACTTTGTTTTGACAAACTTCAAGTCATTCCAGCTCATATTGAATAACTATATTAGCAAATGTTAGCATTATATTTGGTAATGTTATGTTTAGTGTTTTTCAGGTACTTAGTATCTTTAAATTACAAAATTTGCAATTATTTGATTCTGAACAAGATTGATGAACTAATAATATTTTCATGGTCATAAATCTCATTTTTCAGGAGTAATATTTTATTGAAAAATGAAAGGATTGTTTTTCTTAACTAAATTGAAATTAAACAATAAGATTTTAAGCTGTTTTCTAGCCCTTTGCAAATAAGTGATATATCATGTGGATTGTATTATATGTTATTGAGTATCCAAGAGGTTATTCTCTGAAGCCTTAAAAAAAAAAGTGCTAAAAAATACTATTTCATACAATAAGAGATTTTCCACTGAAACATTTCAAACTTCTTCAAGTGAAGACTGTAATCGCTCTGATGTGCAAAATTTACCTGACTAGGATGCCGTCCAACTGCTTGGCTTTTAAGTCCGTAAGATCTATATTTTGAGAGATGAACTAAACATCTCAAGTAAAGCTTGGAAATAAGAGTCTATTACTACTGATGAAAATTGCAGCAACAACTCTCACTTGAATAGCATGCTAGAAATCTTAAAGATATCTCTATATAAGAACCACTGCAATGGACCTGACACTGTCTGAAGAACTTCTATCACTATAGAAACAGGAAATCTAAAGAAATTTTTATGTGAGAATCATAATATCAGAGACCATCACTGGGATGGTGTTATAGTCAGTGGTAAAGAGGTTTAAAAAACACATTATTGATGTTTCTCTTTACCTGCTGTGTACCATTTTGATATACTGGCGAAGTGGAAAATGCTCATGGTGTTTGATTCTCTAGGGTTGGATTAATTGGTAATTTAAACCGAAATGATAATCCAAAAAAAATTTAGCAAGTTCCATTTTTCAAAGCACTCTTAAAACTTTCTGTTTCACAGCAAATGTACAGTAAATTATATGTGTTGATTTAAGAAGATTCAATTTTACTTGATTAATTTGCTAAAGACCATTTAAGGTGTAAGCAAAGCATATATTTTCTTGTGAAGCCAAATTGGTCTGACCTCTTGCTAATTTTACCTACAATTAGTTTGGTGTAATTATCATAGCATACAATTTAGTCTGCTTCCACAAAAAATTATTGTTCATGAGGCCATAAAACTCTCTAAAAATTGCTTAATGAACAACTCAGCCATGAGTATGTCTTAGAAGATGAGAGTTGCTATTAAATATGTAGAACATGAAGATACAATATGTGTACATTGTACATAACAAACTTGGTACAAAACAAACCCTCCAGGATATTCTACAGTGTAGAAAAATAATATGAGGTTATGTAATGAAAACTATATCAAAACATATCAGACTGAATTAAGATTACATGTGCAAGCTAAATACTAGCATCTCCTGATTTCTGACTGCTTCAATTTTCTATCTTAGCATTATCTTATCTTGAGTTTTCATTTGTTTTAGTTTGTTTTTAATGCAAATTGTGGCATCATTTGTATTGTTTGTTTTGTTTGTTTGTTTGTTTCCCAGATCAAGAGCTGAACATGTGATTTTAAAAATGTAAGTCTTTAGCCTCTCAAAGTAAAAACTTGTCCATGAGGCCTCTCTGCAGTTGTCCCTGGTTGAATTACTTGCCAAAATTTAAGATAAAATGTTTTTGGTATCTGTTCTGCCTATATCTGGCAGATATATCAACAAACATAATTTCTTCTTTTCCCAGTAAAGAAACTTCCTGAAGCTTTTCCTGGTCTGGGACCATCCAGGCATCCAAAAATGAGGATTAGCCTATGGGAACAATACTAGATAAGGCACAGATGCCTGTAAAGTACCTGCATTTTAACTAGCGTTGTTTCATATCTTATTTTTGCTACGTAAATCCACAGAATTAGCTTTTGATGTTTTCCTAATAATGTTCTTTGCTCACAAGGGAAGAACTAACCATACTTTCTCCCCCATTAGTCTTTATGAAGACTGAAACAGCATTTCCTTCTCTTCCTCTGTCGACAATTGCAGAGATAAGAGCACCCAATCCCACTGGAACTTGTCTCAGGGGAAAAAAAGAGGAAAAAAAGAGGCAGAAAAACTATCTGCAATTTTACTGTTATGCCAAGAGGGAGGCATTTTCTTCTTGAGCTCTTAAATCTGTCAGAAACAAATGCTTTCTCTGATACCTCAGAGATTACATAAACAAAGAAACACATTTTATAATTATTTAATCCTTAGCTTTTAACATGAATACAATTGTATTTTGTCCTCTGTGAAAATTGATGCTGGGCAAGGTGATTTTCTCTGCAAAATGGCAGAGTTTTTGGTGAACAGATCTGCAGGTAGGTCTGGATTGATTCTCTGTACAGAGTATGACAGTGTAGAAAAAATATTTGCCAAAAGAGTTTGAAATGGAGTCTCCAGTGGGATATGAATATTGCCTAAAGCCTACTTGGGGCTTTAGGAAAGTGCAGTCAACATGTGTCTTGTATTATATTGCCGGAATTAGGGGAATGGATCATTGCCTTTCCATTTAGCAATGGCAATTTATATCGACAAATCTTAATCTATCTGTTTTCAATATGATCTATCGCATTATGATCTTCATACTGATTTGTGATCTCCTCTTCAGCAACCTTTCTTCTTAAACTTTTTAATGGGTTGAAATCTTAGCATTGTTTCTTACACCCAAACTGTTTTAAGCATGTGCATTAGCCATCGTGATCGAAGTGACCAACAGCAAAAGCCACGATCTAGTTAATGATGAGAAATTTTCCTGTGTGTTCCTTCCTTCCTTCCTTCCACTGAAGACTCTTTAATATTTTTTTTTAAAAAAAGGTATTTCAGAGCATTCTACCTAGGATAAAGCTGCCTTACATGCAACTAGTAGTACAAAAATGAAAACCATATATAGAGAAAAAAGAAATCTTGAATTCTTGACTGAAAAGGCAAAAAAAAAAAAAGTATCTTTCTGGATATATGGGAAAGAAACTATTCAGTATCCTTTCAGGCTTCATGAGCAACTACCTGACTAAGCAAAGCATTAATTTAATAGTCTTTGTGTTTTATATTTTGAGATCTTAAATTCAGATCTTTTACTATTGAAGTTAGTGGCAACTCTCCCAAATAATTTATATTGGAATGAAGAGTTTAGAATGGAGCTTGTCTCTGAACATTTTTTTCTCTCATTCCATACATTACTCTCACCTACAAAAATGACAGTCACGACTATTTATGTTGGAAAGTCTACACTTAGATCTCCTGGAATTTACATGATCCAAATATTTAAGCAAGTGTTTTTAATATTTTATCATGTTTTAAGTATCAGAAGTAGTTCAGCTTCTCACTGAAATTTGGAATGTGAGTTTACTTAATTTTACTGAGCAAATTGGCTCACTTGCCTCAGTCATGTGGCGTGGAGAAGGAGAATTTAAAGTTTGTGTAAAAAGAAAAAAGTATGTATGAATGTCTGTCTATATAAGTATATATAGGATTTTATGTATAAATGTGTGCATATTTCATTTTTGTGCACTTGTGTACACAGTAAATGGTATCATAGTAATCTTAAAACCAATAAATAATGGAAACAGGAACAGGATAAAAACAAAATGAAAAAAATAATTAAAACAATAACTATTCCATTCATTCTGAGCATATCACACAAAATTGCATTAGGAAAAACAATAAAAAATGTGCTTTTAATGTGACAGTAAAAAAAAAGTAAATAAAAATGAGATTCATTAATGAAAATAATGGATCTTCTCCAAACTAGTTAAATACTCAGCTTATATGATATTTAAAATTTTTTTTACTTGATAATGCAGTAGTTTTAGTTACATACTAGGTTGCTTCAAGTATCAGTGTTATCATTTTAAGAACTAGATGAATGGTTATATGCATAAACACTTTGCTAAGGATTACAGGATGGCAATGGTTCAAGAAGAGGAAAAACATTTCTTTGAGTGGTATATAACAAAGAAGTGGTCCAACTATTTTGGAATGTGTTAAGTCCTAAGGAAATGGAATGATGAGTCAATAATGTGACAATGCCTAGTTCAAGGTAGTTCAATTTAAGAGATACTTTTCTTATTAGTCACAATTTCCTATGTGATTTGCATATCGGGAATCTTTTCACTTGTAGAGGTGAAAATTTTTTGCTTCAGAAATAAGGAATTGGACATCTATGAAACCTATTTTCTGCCTTTAGTTTTTCTCATTTTGATCATTGTTACAAGTTTTTCTGTGTTTGCATCTTGAAAGGCTTAGTATGACTAGAAGTTAAATTTAAATTGCGTGGATAAATGATTAACTTCTTAGAAATCACAAATTAATTTAACACATGGCCCCCTAATTTTTCACATGATGATTACAGATGTGGGCTATATGAAAAATTGTAGACATGTAAGATAAATTACAAAGCCATGTGATAAATGTACTTATCATGCACCTTTTGGCAGCCTTACCTCCTCTCTGCTCACTCATCCATCTCTCCTGGGACTTATTCTAATGCTCTAAACCTTTGAGCAGAGTCAATCAATCACTGAATTTTTAAAATCAAACTCTCCTCTCAACTGTTTTGTCCTCTTTTTGCCAGGTGTAGAATTACCTTGTCCAGTTTCAATCCTGCCAGTTCTCTGTGCAAAGGTGATACAATTATTGTATGGTTGGTAGTTTTGTGATGCAGGAAAGCGGTGATTCCTAACACTGCAAGAGGATACAGGATTTGCTTTCTTGCTTTTCTTCTCCAAGATATTATGTACATTGAATGAGACATCTCTGTGCATGTTAACTTCAGAGCCAGCTCTGCATGTAATGAAGTCTATCTTTCTTTTAGCCATCAGTTAATCACAGCTAAAAATATATTTTACATGCTCAGAATGTTTTGCAAAGATTCATTATTGAACTACATTGACACGTGTTTCTACTTGAATATTCAGGGGAACTTTCTCTAAAGCCAAATTTCAACTTGTTTAACAGTAGACAAACAAGATGCATTTCAAGTTATTTAGTGTAATGTATTACAATGTATTTTCAATCTTGCTTGTATTCAAACTAGGAAGGACTTTGTACGTACTAAGCCATAGAATCTGTTGTTTCCAGAAGGGGAGACATGTAAGGGATAAGTCTCAGTAAAGTGAGTGAAATCATGCAAGTATTTGTTGTTTTTAAATACCAATGATTTCATGAATAATAGTTTTTTGACTATATTTTGCATGTCATGTAAAATGCATTATTAAAGTGCAGTAACTTATTTTCAATGGAGAAAGAAATGCTAAAGTTCCTGTATAACTGATCAGAGTTTAAATTTGTCATTTCATTTACATAATCTTTTTTCTGTACAGGGAGAAATGATTCTTTCATTTCTTTGCATTCTTTAGCTAGTGAAACCAGATGAGAAAAATGCTTATTTTGGCACTTCCCCAAAGGGAAATGTAGATTTTGATGTTGGTGAAGATGACTTCAGCAAATAGTGCGCATAAAAAGGCAGCATTTCATGCAAGTTCATAAGAAGAAACTACAGAATGGGAAAATAACTTTTATGAAGAAAGTCTGTGTCTTACTTGGTGAATAGGTCCCTGTGCTACCATAATAATGCCCAGTTCTACAACTACAAACACTTATTTGTTCAAAGTGAATATTAATATTGTAATTTACTATCTAATTACAATTTTATAGTAATAACTGAAAATGTGGTGTTAAAAGCCTTGCATTCCCTGTGTCACAATGTCTGACTGGTAGCAGAGTAGTCTAAGATTTTTGTCAAAATATATTGATACAAGAGCCTCTCTTCTCAGCTCTGTGCTACCAAAAGCCAATCCTCTCCTTGGGAGGGGATGACTCTGAAAGTCTATGGATTTTTTTCATTTCATATACAATATTTTGTTCTTTTGTACCAAATTAAAAAACAAATCTGAAATTAAATACAAATTAATAATCTGACTTGAAAATTAAATTTTTCCCCAAAACAAAGCAGTTGAGACAACTGTGAACCTTCTGCACTAAAAGCAAAACTATATGAAAAAACTCTCAACTGTGGTGATTATTACTTGCATTCTAGCAGGATACAGCACTGGACAGGGAAACTGAATGATATTTTGCTACTAGTTTTCCTCATGACTTTGAAAAAGTGACTTCTCTACTGTTATGTCATCTTTTCTTTTATGGTGGGTAATATTATTAGTCCACTATGTAAGATGTTTTTGAGACAAAATTAATTTAATTTTTATCAGCTTTGAAATATACTGCATATAGATTTTACAGCTGTCTATTTTATTAATAAAACATGAAATTTCTAGGCCTAGCTAGAAACCTAGGTCCTGTGTGACCTGCTCTAGGTGACCTTGCTAGAGCAGGAGAATTGGACTAGCTCCTTCCAGAGAGATCTTCCAGAGGTCCAAGGGATCCCAGAGGTCCCTTCCAATTGATTCTTTGCTTAAAAATAAATAAATAAATAAAGCAAACAGTGCTATGCATGGAAAATTCACACTAAGCACATTCTGCCATTAGTACTATTTTTATAACTCTAATGCATCTTATGAAAACACTGTTGATCTTTATTAGCTTTCAAGCCTGAACTGGTCAATTCTGAAGTGCCTTGATTTCATCTGAATGTGATCCACTTGCTTGCTAACTTACTCAGTTTATCTGCTGTCATCTAATGTCACCTGGAAGTATCTGCTGTTTTACTGTAATATTGTTTAGTAGAATGAGACTAAACTAGGAAGAACTAAAAAGAATGCCAGCATTATAAGCCTGCATTCACAATACAGCCTGCACAAAAGCTTATGTGAATTTGCAGATAACTTTGCCTAGATGGGCAGTTTAAAAGCTATTATGAGATATGGAGGTTAAAACCTTATGAAATGATGCACAGAACAGACTGAATTTCAAGTACTCTGGGACAGAGCAAAGCTGGCATCTATGTAGTCTGATAGATGTCAGCTAGTGCCGTTATCAATGGAGACAGATACAGGTGGCATTCTGGTGTGCAAGCAGCTTGAGGGACGTTGAGCAGGATTTTCAGGAGACAGCAGAGATTTTTCAATATTAGGAGAATATGATTCATTAGCAGTAACCAAACTAAGTGAAACTGCTGTGCCACATGTGGAGAGCGGGACTTAGTCTCTGGGGAAGTACTGTTCAGAAATTACAAAACGGTCATGGGGAAGGACTCCCTGAAGAGAGAGTATGAGTGTCTAGTGATAATCCTACTCTGAATTCTGTTACAGGGGTAAAGTTGCACAATTTCTCATTCCTCAGAGGGACTTTGTGTCTATGAAAATAATGCAGACAGCTGCAGTCATTTGAGAGACATCATAATTTTGCTTGTA
>JAUBOD010000907.1:3228030-3232025 GCA_032353885.1 Nothura maculosa | reverse complement strand
GTGGAAGCAGTGTCAGCATTGGGCTAATATCTTTTCTGATACAAATAGACCTCAAAAATGAGTTTTCTGGGTGCATTATTAGTATGTTGTCCTACAAAGAGTTAAAAAAAAAAAAAAAAAAAAAGGAGATACAGAAGGAGCAGGTGTCTGGACAAACCAACATATGGTAGAATATGGAGCTATGCACCTTAAATAAAAAAAGAGAGAGAGTGAGAGATGAAAAACAAACCACAAACAAACCTCCAAAAAACTTCACTTATGGAGAGAATGCATAAAAATATTCAAGTAGATTTTGAAAATCAACTTGAAATGTGAACATTTGAAATCACCAGTGCTGAAAGTAACTAAAATATCTGGCTGCAGAGGCACTCAGAAATAAGCAAAATGATGGTGAAAGATACGAGAAGGGATAAGAACAGGAGGACAATTAAAATGGTGCAGGCAGGCAACTCTTTGAGTGGCAGTGTCTCCTGTTTCTTTCCTAAGCACATCCACACAGCTTCTGAGAAAGCAGGAAGGACATACAGGCAAATTGCCAACCAGATGGTGCAATCGACTATGAAGGATGCATTCGGAAAGGCAGTAAAACACAGAATTAAAAAATCCTATCATTTGCCTTCCTGATACAATGCAGACCAAAATTCACATGGACAGAATAAATGCTAACTATATACTCGGGCCTTTTTGTTGTCTTTATGACTTTCATAATGATTTTCACTTTCTAGTTCTTCTATAGTATCCTCTACACCAAAGAAATTTCTTTGTACTCCTCCTCTTTGTTTCATGGATTAGATTTTTCAAAACATCCATATTTTTGCTTAGATATATTTCAGTTGAGCTATAATTTAACTATAAGAGCAAAATTAACTCCATTTTGAGGACTTCTGGAAATGTTGCACTTATTGTATAGCATGAAGAAGAGAAAATAGTGTTTGCTCTTTAGAGTTCCACATAATCAATACATGGAGAGGTGAAATTAGTGGCAGCCTAAGGGATGATATGTCTTGTCATATCCAATTTATTATGGGAATTGCATGGTGTTCATGCTTGTATTTAGTCTTTTGAGTATATGTGTGTGTGTGTGTGTATAAATATATATACATCTATTTTTATTTCTGCTATGTTTTAGCTCTCTTTTAAACCAAACTTAAGTGTGTAGTACATCTATATGCATATTTATAAATACACACTCTCACTGTACTCCATGTTTTGTCTTTGCGTTTTGTGAAATATGTTTAGAGATGCACAAGTTTTTATGGCAGGAAAATTTTGGAGGTATTTAAATGTAATTTGTGCTCCTCAGTTTTGGCTGTGTGATAGGATGTAACAATTGCATACTGATACATAATCAAAAACTGACAAACTTCATCACAATTAAAAGATGGGAAGCTATATCCTGACAGAAAGTTGGAATTAGCTTTTTGAGCCTGAAGACTGTCAGTCTTATTGTGTTGTATAGATCCATAACTATATCTAAATATCCTTAAAAGGTACAGATATACAGAACTATATGGAATATATATCTATTACATTTATCCTTAGGAAATAACTTCCAAGTGGGAACTGGCTACAGCAGAGTCCTGGACTTCATTTTATGACTTTTGCATTCTTATTTCTCTGCGTCGTCTTACGTAGCCTTCATACATTGCTGCAGACAAGTAAATGCTTATGGATCATAAATGATTCTTGAAAAAAAAGGAAAATAGTCTTTTAATTAGTAAATTTCTTGTTATGAGCTGTTACAATGTTTTGTTTAACGTATATCATGATTTGAATTATAGAAAGGCACGTTGCAGCTTTTTGTCTTACTGAATTCCGTGTTAGGCCGCTTTGTTTTTTTTTTGTTTTTAGTTCAATTCTCATCTTGATTGTAAAGATCAAAATGAGATCTCCATTGTTTCCTTCTTGGAAATCCCTTCTGGGTACAAAGATTTTGCAGATGATTTTGACGTTGATTGCCATAGAACAAACTCTGTTGTATTGTGTTCTCAGCAACACATGTGCAACCTTATTTCTCTCCCAGAGGGTTTGATGAAGCATTCTTGAGATCTTACCAGAACTAGTGGTTTTGACAAAAACAGACAATGTTGTGGTTCAACCAGCAGACCTGCATTCTTGACATACAGGAATGCAGAGATTTTGTCCAACTTCCAATTCTTCTGTATTTTTGCCTACTGCAGGGAAAAATAGAAATGTACTGAGATGAAATGGAGTTTAACCACCCCCCAGGTTATAGTTTCTAGGCATTTTCATAATCCCACTGAACTGCTAAATTCATGCGGCAAATTGGGTGCTGGAGATATTGTGCATGTGTTTGGAGAGGACATGGCTTCACTTTTATTATGTTAGTTCATGTCTTCATGTACGTTTGATCATTGACCAAACTGATTTAACCATGGCATCCTGGCATCACTGCTATGCACTGTATTTCATTTAATAATTTAGAAGCAATCAGTCTACATGCTTTCCTCCCCTCTTCCTACTTTTTCTCTCTTTACTCTGCCTGTATGTTAGTCTTCATTCTACTTCTGCTTTCCGTTGTCACCTGCACAATTTCTCTTTCCTTCCTTGTTGATCTACAAAAGAAGGAATCTCGTTTTTTACTCCTAGTTCAGCATCTTGCTGCTCAAGTGTCCCTAAAAACTTTTGTCTTGGACCATCACTAAAACGGCCAAGCGCATTTAGTTTACTGCAGAAAAGCATGGTAAAGACTCTGTGTAGTAAAAAGTACAACATAGATTATTTCTTTTGAAGGACTGTGCAGCATTTCTTGGAATTCTTTTGATCAAAGATACAGGTTTGCAAGGCATACATCAACAGTTACATGTTTTGTAAAACACTGGCCATGGTTTGCACTTACATTTGCACTTAGGCACTGTCAGGATGTCTCAGTGCATTTCAATGAGGCCAGCAGAGCTGCAAGCATCTAAGTCTATAGAGAAGCTCTGTTATTGAGTGGTTACATGTGACTGATAAGCTGGTGTTTTGCAGAGATTTTAGTGACTCACAGTTATTGGAATATGTTATGAACTTTTGCTTTAATATGGAAGAAATCACATAAATTCGCATCGTGTACTCCTCTTTAGTGCTTTTTCCCCCCACTCTCTTTGCATCAGAAGACTTATTTGCATCATCCATGTAAGGTAAGTGAGAGAATCATCTGTCTTTGAGGGAATGATTGTCCACATCTCAGGAAAAGGTCAAAGAGTAGTGGGTATTAATTAATCCAGCTGGGCACACAGCATCCCAGCTTTAACAATGTCCAAGCTTTTTATAATGATGATAGATTTCCAAGACCTGCATTTTAGTGTTGTCATCCCATCTGTTTGGAGCTAGGCCTTTCAAGACATTGTGTTTTGTGTACGTTCAAATGGTGTGTGGGATAGTTCTAGCCTGCAGGATTAGGCAGAAAAAGATCCTAAATGAGAAGAAAGAAAAATAATAAAAAATTACTTACGGCCAAAGTTAGGGGCAACTTAAATTTTAAAATCTTTCTGCGAAAATAGGGCGGCAAGCACTTTTGCTTTTCTAGTTTGCATTGTCAACGTCTCTATTGGGACCTCTTGATTTTCTTGTTCAATCTAGAAATATGAAATACATTGTGGTAAGATTGGACCTTACTGAATGGTTTTCTCAGAGTGCCTAAGTACCTTTTCTCTTGAGATCCTTGATAGGGGACTGAAGATACGGGTCTACTGCAGAGTCCTGCTCTGGTAGAGCACACCAAATATTATATGACTTGCACCAGTGCAAAAGCCCACCACAGTTTGGCTTGTTTTGTTAGGTAATGAGAGTTTGTGGTAAGCGAATATGGTATAGGAGGAAGAGAACTTCTTCCTTGCCCTTAGTCTCACCCCTATAGGGTCTCACGGAATGTAGTAATCAGTAATAAATTATGGAATGTTAAACTTTTAATTTTCACTGCAAAGTCTAGTTAAAGTGTGTTTTGATCTCTGTGCAGCCAATAGACTTGTCATCAAATAGCTTTCCACGTT
>JAUBOD010000907.1:3215530-3223030 GCA_032353885.1 Nothura maculosa | reverse complement strand
GCAGCAAGGCATTTAAGAAGGATTTAGGGCCCTGGTTTATAAAGCCTGTGCACTGGTTGTAAACATTATGGACGTGGCTTATTATTTTTCCAGCTCATATTTTAGAAAAAGTATCTATTTATATTTTATCAGTATTTATACAGGAGTGTCTGCAACTCTAGGCAGAGACTCTGTTGATTTATAATGAGCTCCAAAACTGACCCAGTAAGGGAAGTAAACTCATCTAGAGCTTGTTTACTGCACCTGCACATTTTCATTAATTAGGGTTTGCCTTTTGTGTAGACAAATATAAGGTACGGGAAAGACATTGAGTTGGAATATGATTAAAAAAAAACCAGGGAAGAAGAAACAAAGCATATTGCCTATAATTATTGGGTGCTGCCTATTTCAGTGGTTCCTTTGCAAACTTCGGGAAGACATTCGTTTTCCTTATCGTTGAAAATGGGCAAGAACTTTTAGTAAGTACAACAAAACCCAAGTCTAATCTGAGCTGCATTGCTGCAGTCGCCATGTTATCTGATGCATTCCAGCGTAATTTATCCCAATTTCAAAATATGAAAAAGAAAAAAGCTTACCTCATTATCTAACAAAAATCCTGCACCCACCTCCTCACTGCGGAAATTTCACCCAAATGTATTTTATTTGGTGAAATGACTGTTTGTGTTGTTTGTTTCTGTGCTTTTTAGTGGCTGAGGAATGTTTTACAAAATGAGGCACAGTAAATAAATAAAAAATCAGCATGCACACAAAGCCCATTATTTGTTAATGACTTCTGTGTTTGTGGCTCCCTGGAATTGGTTGGAAAATTGACTCTGTTACAATATGTTTAAAACTTGGCATCATGCACTTTTAAACCTGGAGCATTTCTGACAATAAAATCAAAGCCTTGAGATGAGCCAAAATGTATTCTTTCATCAGTAAAATTATGATTAAAGCATGATTTTATTGCAGCAAAATTCCCCAAAGTGTTTAGAAACATTCCCTTTATATTTTCTTTTCTATAAAGTGTCCATTCTTGTTTTGTCCAGACCCTATTAAGTTAACCTGAAAAAGGTTCAGTCCCTTTGTTTCACTGATTTGTGATGTGATGTTGCTGCTCATATTTCACTTAGTGTTGTTTAAATTGCCAATCACGGATCTTGCATTCTATCTGCTGTCAGCTTGGTTTGGATTATCACTCAGGACGTGGGGTTCAATGTCTTCACTATGTGGTGAGCATTTCCATGTTCCATTTTACAAAATCACATTCTTCTAATGAGAATGCAAATGAAAGAAAAACTGTGTGAAATGGCTATAGATGAGTTGCTTGTCAAAAATGCTTTACTTGGGGGGAAGATAGCTCACTCAACAGGGTAATGCACTGCATGTTCTGGATGGACTCCTCTTTAGAGCTGTGGCACATGGCCAAATATGAAGACAGGACATCTTCATTGTTGCTGGTTCTCATTCCTAGTGTTTAAACAACTCATGCAGGTTTTGACAGCCTTTTTTCTAATATATTTACATAAACCACTTTATTGCAGCAACCTATTTCACAACAGAATATATATAGATGTTGGGTTCTGAAAAGATTTTTTTTTTGAGGAGCATGTACATTTTTTTCTCTTAAAAATACAGAAGTGATGTTGTGTTTTGGGAACTTTTTTAAGAGTTACTTTATTATAAAATACAAATCAAAACACAGAAAACTAAAAAGTCATTATCTCATAGGAAATATTTAGGAAATCAGCTGAGTGCTTTCAGGAATATGCAGTGTTGAATACGTGCAGAGAGATCATTACTAGAAGATAAAATTATCTCTGCTGAAAGGTACTAGAGATCTGTACAAAAATAACCTTTAATTAGGTTTAAAGATGGTATGTATTCACTTTGCTGACTTTGGCTTTTATTGATTCTTTATAATGGGTTAAAAGTATAGGATGACACCTCAAATCACCTTAGGCAGGGCTTTATGACTGCCTCAGGTCTCACTGTTAATATTCTTACAGTTATTTACCTCTATCAGCAACGAACTGGCTAACGGGTCAGCAAATCTGACTACAGACTGATCTTTCAGGGTTATTTTCATTCTAGGTGAATGAAAGCTGACTTTTTTTGTGTGTGGCCTAAGTGATTTTAGTATGTCTGTACATAGAATAGCTGATGTAGGTAATAGGATAATCAGGAAATTAAAGTTGTCTGTGAAAGAATTAAAAAAAAAAAAATTAAAGGTTTTATATTAATGCCAGTACTATGTGTGCTGCAGTAACCCTCATAGAACAAGTGTATGAAAAAAAAGAAAAAAAGATATGGGATACTCTAATGCTATAAGTCGCAGGCCAGATTTTCAATATCTTTCAGCAGTGGAAATACATTTAAAAACAGAAAGATTCTACTTGTGCTCAGATTCTTTTTCTCAAAAGACATCCAAATTCCCAGAGGAGTTCAGCGTTTTGGGTACTAAGCTTATATTGAAATAAGCCACAAATGTCACAGTAGGAACAGATGGACATCAAGCACTGGTAAATTCTGCTTGTACTTCAGTGGAATAGATGGTTTGACATTTTTACCCTAATTATAGGTACTGGGTACCTGGAAAGTTGACCTGAGAACTTTTGAAATTCACGCCTTGAAATGTTTCAATATCAGAAGTGATCAGCTAATACAGATTTCAATTTAAATTTTAATTAAGAGTTATTTGTTATGTACAGTATTAGCTTGCAACACATTTTTTTAAAGATGTTATCTTTATAGAATTGACTTATTTGGAAACTTAACATAAGCTTTCAAGCCCACAGAAAATATGGCAATGTGTTTCTTTTTAAAATATGTTTAGAAAAGTAATTCAGTATAAAAATTTTTACAAGTACTACTTTAGAAATAATTTAGGATGTTTTAGATAAGAATCTCCTAATCCTTGACACTGAAATCTAGTTATAAAAACACTTACAGGAAAATAATTCCAGTGTTATTCAGTATTTTAGCCATGCAGTTCCCACATGACCTGATTATCACTTTGAAAATGCCTGGATTGCATAGTGGCAGGAAAAATATATTAGTGCTAATGTATGAAATAGCCCTGGTCCTGCATGTAAACTGACACAGGGTGTCTGTTGGCTTCAGCAGTCACTGTGGATATGCAGGAACTTGGAATGTTGTGATTTATTTGTGAATGGCTTTTGGGATTGTTTTGCTAATCACAGGATGCTAAAATTTTAATTTTTAAGTTTTAAGAAGCTCCTGACCAGTGAATTTTAATTTACAGATAATTTAATTTCAGTGTAGTGCTGTTCTGTGTACTTTATGTAGATTGCATGGCTCTAATTAAATCCCTGAAAGGGCTGTGCTTATGCTGTTATTACACAAAAGGGTGTTAAAATTGATTTAGCAGGCTCTAGGAACAGAAACTCTGGAGAGGTGCTGTGACCAGGAGTCACCTGTCTCCACTGAAATGGAACATGAATCCAGTCTTCTCCCTGGATTGATTAAAAAATAACACCCATGTTTCATGTATTTAAGGTGCAATGAGACTTCGAGCAAATCAGCTGAGTTTCTACAAAGAAGAAAGAGGATTAGACTAACAAAAAAAAGAAGAAACATCCCATATTGGAGATAACAGGCAAGTAGTGTGAAAAGTTTAGAGAATCTCCTGCAGAAAGCCAAAGAACTTGAACTCCTCTCTCTTCTGACAGCTAGTACTGTCTAAGGACACCTCATGCGATACAACTACCTAGTGCTCTCAGCACATGGGGGAGCCTGTAAGAGGGAAACAGAAAAGGCAGAAGAACAGTAAGCAGAGCTCCTAGTCTGTAAAATGTCACATGTGGCGGTGTCCTTATAGGCCACCATCAGAGCTGGGAGGCAGGAGAGGAGGAGCAGGCATTCTTCTTGGTATTAGCCCTTGTTGCTGAGCCTAATGTAAAATTATCTGCTCAGACTGCAGTATTTTGGTGGCCTGCTATGAACAAGTGTTGTATTTCTATTGCCTGTCAGAGGATGACAGTGTGTGGGGATAGTGGAGAATAGGCTGAGAAAGCACCTGAGGAGAAAACAGATACCGTTGGGATGTCCCTTGCTAAGCAGCAGACAAAAGTGAGCCCTGATGTATTTTTTTCCCTCTGGAGACAAAGGGAAGTTCTGGGACTCAGAAGCATGAGGAGGTTCAGTTTAGGTTGTCTTTCCTTACTTCTCCCTGCTGATGTTCCAGCAGCCTCTATTAGCATTCTTTTTTCCTGACTTTTTAACTTCTGGTCCAGAAATGCTATATTCTGCATCTCTTTTTGACTTGGAGGCTTCTGAGTACTGCTCTCAAATAGTCTGGTTTTATCTACACTTGTGAGTGTCCAAGCTCTGAAAGAAAAGGGAATGGGGGGGAAAGCTTCATATTTACTAAGACACAAAAAGGAGATTTTTTTTTTTAAGGTAATTATAGCTGAGTATTCAAGACAAACACCAAACATTGTGAGACTCAATAATATCATAAGAATCAGCAATACTGAGAGAAGTGTTTGCAAGATGATTTGAGTTTCAAGGACATAAATGTACTTCATTGCTCTGATTTAGTCACCCTTGGTCATTCAGGATGTAAGTGGGAACTGATCTCATTTAGGAAATCATTGAGAGGAGATGAGTCTGAGGACTTGATTCTATCTTATCTCAACAAACCACAGTTAATAAAGGAAGGCAATTATTATGTTTTCTGGGATGTACCCTCATCTGAGGCATTGCTAATAAACATTAAAGGGCTAGTTCCTCAAAGGTATTTAAGCACCTAGCTCCCATTGATTTCAATAAAATGAGGCATCTAAGTGCCTTTAAAAATCTGACCTTATGTGTCATCAGCAAAAAACGAAGCGAAAGATAAGCAGGTTCTAAAAGAATAACAAGGGACTGCAGACATATGATTCTGGTGTGCTCTTGGTTATTACATTTTATATGTATGGGACGCCAGTGCATTAAAAAACAAATAAAGCCACAAACAAATTAGTCCCACCTATAGTGTGTAAAGCCTCAAATTACTATCACTTTTCTCCAACTTGTGGACATCCTTTATGAAACATGCTATATGGATTGAGATGAAAAGCAAGGAAGAGCCAACCATATCCCCTCTGCTCCTTTCAGTCTCTCTGATATAATCCCCCTCCCAGGGTCAGGTTTACTCCTCCTTTTCCCTTCCCTAACGTGCTTGGTGAGCTTGGCGGGGCTTGTTCACCCAACTCTACTTGACAAGTAAACAGTTGGTCACAGCCCTAATTACAGATGCTTTTGTTACTCAAACATATTCCTTCAGTAAGAGGAAAATGCCTTGCTCTCAAGATTAGCCTTATCAAGAAGGTACAGTATGTATGACATAGTCCCCATGTGATAAATAGATAGATAGACAGTAGCATACAAATGTTAACATTTTTTTGTTTTGTTTTGAGAAAACCTGGACTAGAAATATCATGTTGGTTTGTCACTATCTTGTCAACTTTGTTGCATTTTAATACAAAACAGAAAGTGAGAAGGAAGGAGCTTGCCTTGCTGTTTATGTTTCTTTTATCTTTAAGCCAACTATTCTGCTTACATATTTCTCGATAAATATTGCTCAGCAGCTTCACTTTGGGGGTAAAGCAAATGAAAACAAACCTCTTTCAGATAACAATAATTCCCAAAGAAGAGACTTTCAAATTTAAAGGCTGAACTGAAATTTAAAATGATTTTCTTAGATTTCCGACCTAGATTCCCCATCTTACTCTCAGTGCATTTGTCCTTTTAAAGGAACCAATATGTTTGTGTAACTGATGTGAAACAAGCTTGACTCCAAAAAGATTTAACTTAATATCTGGCTAAGCATTCAGAGGGTAGTCCATCTGTAGAATGTACATTAAGGACCCTGGCTGGAGCGCAGCTAGTCATGTATGATATCAGGCACACAAATGTGACGTGATGCCCATATACTCTTGAGCATAATTCAAAGTGCCATGAAGCTCTATGGGTAGAGAAGCTATAAACACAGTTGTCACAAATGAGAACGAGTGCAGGGTTATATTCAGGCTTAAGAATGAAGAAGCATTAGAACTAGCCATCGCATTTTAATAAAATTTTTAATTAGGATATTACGGAATTTATAGTTAAAACATAGTATCTGTCCAGCAACCCTGTAACATGCTTTTAATTAACTATTTCTTCACCAAAATCTAAAGCAGTCTTAGAAATGCTACCAAAAGCCTTCATAAATATACAAATATGATCAAAATGAGGTTGCTTACTTTCACAGTGGATTTTTATCTTTTTGTCTTTCTAAACAGACCAGCACAGAACATGTGATTATCTACTGCTTATAGGAATAAACACACATTTAATCTACATAATCATCAGTCTTTCTTTATGTAAAAATGATTAGTAAATAGGGTTTTTAAGCAACTGTTTAGATTGCACATTGGCATCATAGATTAACTTATTTCTAAAACACTTGATTTTATCACTCTGCCTAATGATTTGTCCCATGATTTATTGGATAGTATGATGAATCATGCTAGATTTATTGTTTATCCTATAAATAGTGCAACAAATCATTAAACAGTGATAAAACCCAGCAGTTTCACGAGGATGTCTACCTATGTTGTTTTCATGTACAATGTGTTTGTATTTTACAATAATTTGATCTTTCTCTCTTTCCAGTTTTATAGTTTCAGGTGAATAGGCATCTCTGTTTAAATTAAATAGTTTTATAAAATAGTGGTGAAGTCATAATCTTATACTCCAGCTATATTTATTTTATATACAAAAATAAAGCCTAATGCCTGATGGATGTTAAATCTGTGAATTTATTCATGATAATAAATGTAATATTCTTTGTTAGAAATGCATTAAATATAATGGCAGTTTCTCATATTTTAGCATGTCAGTTATGTTTTTCTTGCCTTGATTTCGCATTGTAGTTGACAAAAAAATGTTATGTCTGTCCTAGTAACTCCAGAGGTTTGAGCCCACCTCATTTACTAGCTTAGCTGAAAGGCTAGTGTGGGTTATTGGTGAACTGAATATATGAAGTTTGGCATTCAGATAATGGGAGTGGTCATTTTTTTCTCAAGACATAATGGCTTCTCATGTTGCAGACATAGCTGAGTCTGCCCGTATACATTAGGGATGAAGGGACAGAAAATAGAAGTAATATTCTTGAAAAATTCCCTGAGGTCATCAGTGGGTTAGGATAGACACAGTTAGGATGATATTATATTCTGCAGTAGTAGATTTGCACTCTTGTAAATTGAATTATTTGGACTGCGATGGTTAACCTTTATTGCTAAGTGGGCCATTTGCCTTCTTGGGACCCCAAGCCAGTGCTACCCCTCATCATCTGGCACCTCTTGCACAAAAAGTCACTGTGTGCTGCCTGCCAATATGGGGCATATTCAGGGCAGCTGTTTAGCACTCGTAAAATCCTGTATATTCTGGAAACACCAGTCTGTTGTGATGCATACTCAGATCCATAGTACTGCACCAGTAAAGTACAGCACTCCTATATGCAGTAGAGCA
>JAUBOD010000907.1:3183827-3196789 GCA_032353885.1 Nothura maculosa | reverse complement strand
CAATTAATATTTAATGTACAAACAAGTTGTTCCACCACCAACAAAAATGATACAATCTGGTTTCCAATAGAATGGTGTCGTGCGTCTCTTGTGCTCACCCCGCGTTGCAAGAACCTCATTTCCTCCATGGCCTTTGGTGTCCCTTCACACTTTAACCCCAGCAGCTCCCTGACCCATCTCCTCTCTCCTCCTTATTTAGACATGGGGAATGGATCAAGTTCAGACACTCTGAGACCAATTTGCAAAGTAAACTGTTAGAACTGGGGTGATATGAACATTTGTTCAAAATATGCACTGCTTTCCCAAACTAAGATATTAATGTAGCTGTACCATGCATTATCTTAGGAAATCAAGGACTCTGCTTCAGCAAAATACTCTCTCCAAAACATAGACAAACCCGGAATCCTCAGCACCCGTGACCGGTAGGACTCCTGTGCAGTGAAGGAACAAATTCATACAAACGGATTACAAATACCTTTATGTCAGGAAATTTTGGGATGAGAGATAACATTCTTTTAACTGCAAAAGACAAATCCAAGGTTTAATTTACCTTAGAGACCACAGTTTTCAAGGAACCATTCAGTGACAGAAAACGCATACTCCTCTACAATAAACCTGTGTGAGTCAACTAAGTGCTCGGGGAGCTCTTAGGAGGAAATCTGGCTGCATCAGCCGGAACTCCTTTACGATCCTTTGTTTAGTGCTGGCTGTGGGTTGTGTATCCCAGTCAGGCCTTTCCCGGGGGATTGCATCAGTGTGAGAGGTTCTTGGAGATATTGAAGTTGTAGCCACATGTTTTGTTTTAACAGGTCCTGCACCGACACCACACTGTCTTGCAGAGTGTGTGGGAGTTGGGCTCCTACAGCATTCTAGGCCTCTTTAAGCATTTAATAATGGCAGCTGTTGCAGTATCTCTGCTCCCATTACAGCTGCAAGTATAAATTCCGTAGTATTTCCAAATCGTAACAGAATGAAGCCTGTGGAATTGGGAAAACAGGGTCAGTGTGTGAATTGTGATCCTGTCCATAGCAATAAAAAGTACTATCACTGGACATTCAGTAGCTGAACTACTGTCATGTTGTTTGTATTTTTATGGATGCTGTTATAACTATAGTCAAGCATGCTTTAACTTTAAAAAGGATGCTCTAACATTATTCAAGTCTAGAGCTGCCATAATGTTTTGTGCTAAATCTTTTGGATTTTATCTAGCTTTTAAAAAGAAAGCTAATATGAAGAAACAGCAATAGAATACACAGAAGCTGCATTTCTCAGTCCATTCTTTCCATTTGGTTTGCATATATGCAAACATCTGTGAACATAAGGGTTTGTGCACTGCTTTCTTCCATGTTCCATCAAACAGACATTCTTTATAAATTGCAGAGTTTATTTAGAAACCTAATTATCTACAAATGTCATATGTACATAATTCTGAGATTTCCATTCCTTACACATTTGGATAGAACAATTGCAACCATCATGCATGTGTGAATTAAAATTGCTTTTAAAAATTGATTCACAATAATTAAGGCTACTTTTGTTGTTAAACATTAAATGTATTCAAAATCAATACCTTATTTTGATTCTAGATGCTCTTGTGGTCCAAAAGAAAAGATGGAGTCTGCATTGGGCTTTGTCACTAATACTATATGAGCCCATAGCTGACTTATCTGTAATTTCCTATCTCACATTTGGTTTATTTCATTAACGTTTCTAAACTAGTTTTAGATACTTAAATGGAAAGTGCTGAATAAATATTATCATCTGCTATTCATTGCTGGGGCTGAAAGTCGACTTTTGCTGTTGCTGTCATAGGGTAGTGCATTTAATGACTTTCAGATTTTATAAATAAATAATCCATGTTGTTGGATATTTGGGATAGTTATGCAATTAAGTAGTTTAGCTCTGCACAAATAGGTTCTTGTAGCTAAAATGTTCAATTGGAAACTCGTAAGTTTTGCTATGCAGCACAGGACAGTGTAATTATAAGCATAAAATATGCCCCCATTCCCAATTTCTCAGCATTTCTGTCTTAGTTAAAAAAAAGCTGTAAGCAAGAGTAAAAGATTCTTCATTCCTTCAAGGCATTCCCTTAGGGCTTGCCTGCCCTAAATAATTATACAGCCTTGAAACAGTTGTCAGCCACCACAGTCAGGACTGCTACCTCTCACAATTTTATAAGGAATCTTGCAATAGTTACCGCCTTCCTAGAGCCTTGGCTTTGGACTCCAAACTCTGTAGAGGGCCTCAGCTTACCTTGTGAAATGACTGAAAGTTTAAGACTCACTGTGATAGCTAACAAAGGCTTGAAATGTAAATTACAAAGACTAAAACTCCCAGAAGGTGACATTCTCCTTCCCCATACACAAATGCTTATTAAATTATTGTTTTTAGAATAGCTTTGTAACCCTATTTTTTTTTCCTAATTCAGGAATTAATCTTTACAGAAATGCTTCAAGTTGAGATCCAGCTTATTAATTCCAAGCTAAAGTCGACAAACTGCTTTTATTTAACCTTCCCCTTTCTTTGGTTGTACAATTCTCCAGGCTCTAGTTGTACTACAGGACCTCTAGTGCAGTAGAGAGCTATGCTGAAGAGTCCCCAGATTTGGTACTTTATGGAACTGGGAGGAGATGCACAGGCTGTGCAAATAACCTGAGCTGTGGGTGCTGCACGTGCCCAATGCCAGGTGTGGAACATACTGTGTTGGACATGGGGATTAGGTCCTAGTCCTTGATTCCTTTGTTCCATGGATGCCCATGGTTATAAGGAACCTATTAAATTACAAGGTAATTGATGATTCAGATTGAGTCTAGAACAAGGAGACATTTTGTTGTTTAGCTTTTTCTTGACCTATGGCTTTTCTGATCAGAGTTTAGACGCCACTAGTGGCTACAATCTGCTCCTAAAGACAAGAGTGTCTGTTCTGGGAATGGGAGTAAATAAACCCTAGTACAATATTCTTCTAATGGAGGAAAGTCCTATAGGAGGTGGTTGGTATAAGATCACTGAAGATTTTTGCTCAAAAATCTTGTGGCTTGATGTTCTTTGTGCCACTGTGGAACTATTTTTGACATATAGGTGATTTGGAAGCACCTTGTGTTTTGCCTCATTGTGTAAAAAAACTAATTGGAGTGGGGAGGTGCAGGCATATAAATGCCCTGTGTTTTATTTAGAAGAAGTTGATCTTTAGCGCTGTATCACAATCATCAAGTAATATCAGAATGGGAGGAAAAAAAGAAAAATGCACAAAGCAGAATGAAAAAAAAGGTGACAAGAAAGGAGGAGACAGTATTAAAAAGTATTGTAGATAAAGAACTGTTGACTGCTACTCTTGTAAATATTTCAAAATATAGATCCAGTGTTTTATGGGTCACTAAAACTACTGTAAATACACTAGCTGAATCCCAAATACATCATTCTCAATCCCTGGCAAAGACAAAACAATGCAGCTGTAATATACCCTTCGTCATGTTGCAGAGTTGGATTTAGCTGCAGAACAAGATGACTGCAGATAGAATATTCAACCATTTGAAAGAAAGAGGAGAGGGAGAAAAAAAAAGGAAAAAGAAAGAAACTTGAGCCTACTCTGACTGTCCAAGTTTTCTGTGCAGCCCAGAGTAGTTTAGCGCCAGATCTCTGGGACCTACAGCCACACTTTATCTATTTCTGATTCAACTGTAAAAGATGATTAGATCTTTATAATTGGTTTGGAAACTAATGTCGTGCCTTACTTTCTGCAAATTCTGCAAAGTTATTCCCGAGGGTGGTACTGTATAGACTAATTGAATCTATTTTAGAAATCTTCCTGTCCATTCATGTAAAAAAGCTTTCAAAGACTCTCTGGTCCAGCTTGAGAGTGGATTCACTGCATGATGTTTTTAATGGTGTAGAAACAAAATTCAAGTCACATGTCCATTCTCCAGAAAGGAAGAACCCCCTTCAAGAATGAATGCTTGAATCTCTCTAAATGCTGTATCACAGTTAGCCACTGCCATAGCTTCCTTTAGAATTAAAATAAATCGATCCTACAATATACTTTTCTCCTGTGATGCTACCTCAGCCTACTGCTCCTGAGATTGTATATACAGGACTATGATTAAATCTATAGTTTTTCTGTCCCTATATCACAGACTTATTTTTCGTTTTATCAATCTTTGTATTCTATTATCTCTCTACAATTTTTTCTTGACTTGTAAGGACTTAACTCATTTCTGGTTAGATTCTAGAGGGATTCTGTCAAGAAGGAAAAGATCAACAAGAATGGCAGTGATATAACACACAGATTGTTGTACTGCAGTGGCTCCTTCTGCCTGAGAATTTAAGCATGTCTCTCCTGTTTTAAAGATAACTCTAGTAACCTTTTTTCAGCTGCTACTGAGACCCTTCGTAGGGTCACAGAAAGTTATTTGATCAAACACACCAAATAAAACCAGAAAAAAGTACCTGTCCTTTCCCAGGTTTCTCCTACTTTCCATATCCTCATTCCAAAAAGCCTAGTTTATAACCACTTCTAGCAGAGGGATTTTAACTTTTATCTCAATATGAAGGTTAAGTGGTCTTCAGTGCATCTGCTTAGATAAGGGCAGTCTGTCTTCAGAAGAGATTGTCTCTGCATCCCAGATATTTAGACATTTTGCCTTAAATGACAGTATGGGTAAGAGCAATGCATACTTATCTCCACTGATTTTCTGCATTTCCTGAATAAGCACAGGTTTTTCTATAGTTTTGCTTTGCAAGTTCAACAACCTGGCTCTGCCATCAGTCAGTCCCACTAAGAATATACAAGGGGGCGGTGAGAATGGCCTGGGAAGATGATAAGCAGAGAGAGAGAGAGAGAGACTGTTGTCTTCTGTTTTCCTGCAGGGTTTGTCTAACCGCTAACAGGATTAATGAAACACCTGGCATAGATGCAATTAAGTATTTTGCTGTTGAGGCTGAAAACCACATAATGAAAAAGTTTAAAAAACAAAAAACAAAAAACTGTGACACAGTTTTGCCAATAGAAAAAAAAAAAAGCCCTATTGCCTAAATAGGAATAGAATTTTTTATGTTAAATAATTTTCAAGACTTCTGCAGTTATTTCAATATATTCAGTAATGCTTCTCATTCAACTATTCATGCTTTTGCAGGAACAGAGTTAGGCTTGAGAAACACGAAGCCACTCTACGGTAGCAGATGAACAATCTCAGTGTGTGGAGATCCAGAGAGCTAATTTGCAGAGCTGGGGATGAGCATAGTTTGTGCCATGCAGCATCGCTCAGTAATGCCCAACTCCATTCTCTTCTAAAATCGCTGAGTGGCTTAATGACCATTCTGCTGTTGGTAACTCCTCAATTTGCTTTGAAAACCAAATTTGAGATAGTCAGGTATACAGCAAAGAATATTAGAGTGTATTTGATTCCTCTTTTTCAAAATTTTGTCTAATTGCTTAAGGATTAATTGACATGTAAAGTATTCATTTGTACTAAAAGCCTTGAAATAGAAACTGTTACAAGTATTCTGGAATTGTTTGCAATCAAACTGACAGGATTCTGGGGTAGAAAGCTATGAATGATAGCTTTTGATGATTTCACTCTGGTAAGGGGAAGAACAATTGTTCTTAAATCAGCTTGTGATTATAGATTAAGAAATGTCCTTTCTGTTATAAGAGGCACATGGGCAAAACTGTGTTGTTTTTGAGAGAATTACTATTAAAATGTCTGTGGAATAGCAACATATTGGAACTAGTTCAGTTTATAAGAAAGTATTACTTGTGTCTGCTCTTTCTGTTCATAAAGGTTCCATAGGGTCAGATCCTGGTAAATGGAACAAAACCTGAGTTAAAAGGGTTTTTCTTTGATGAACTGCATTGAACCACACTAGAGGGACACATCAGCCCTAAACACAGCTGATAACTAAAGGTTATAACAGTGAGAGTAAAGGATATAACCTAGTGCTTCTGGTTTTGGTCCTTGGAGATTTATTCTTTGTGGGAAAATCACTGGAAATGCTACTCTACGTGCTTTAGGTCTCCTTGCTTGTGCTACGCTATCAGTAAGTACGTATCTTTACAGATACACCCTGGCACACAGAAGGGAAGTAAAGGCTCTCAGACTCTAATTGTCTTGTCCCGTGGCTCTGGCGCAACTGTTTTTATTCCTTGAGGTCCAATATGTCTGTGTAATTGGGGCACAAGATTTGTCACGTAATAATCAATAAGCTTGAACTGAACAAAATTAACATGCTAATCCTTAAAAAGCTTGTATGATATTTGGTTGTTCTGTAGCTTTTTTAGTTTATTTTTTCAAAGTGTACAGTAAATCATTATTGTTAGATGCAGACAGTTCACACAGATTTAATAATAATTCTATGATTATTATTATTCAGTGAGAATTTTCTGCATTAATTGCATTTTTTCCTGCAAAATGTACAATGAGGATTGTTCTTGTGTTTAGAAATGCAATATATTTGGACAACATGCTGTCTGGGCACTGTGTGCTGTTATTGTATGTCATCATGTCTACTGGGAAACCTGACATTAAAACATATCCTTGGTTCTCACTTAAGCCAATTTTATAGGGCAGGAAAAGAAAAGACAACATTTTGCAATGAAAGCACCTTCTCCCATCTGGCAAAATGGCTTTCTGGACTCTATTGTGGCTCATTGTCTAAAAATAGGATGAAGACAAATTGTTATCATTTGCGAAAGCCCATGACAATAATGATAAATGAACAAATTTTTTTGCCCTCTGAAGTCATTGCTTAAGGCTTTCTCTGGGATCAACAATGTTAAACTGGTAAACTTGCCTCATCTGCATCAGCAGAAGGTTTACAAATGGCTTTGTAAACAATTTTAGCCAGAGCGTTAATCTCTCCTACAGAAGTAGGGCTTGCATGATCTATGATTGATTTGCAATTTAAAATGACACTGAAACCCCTGAAACAGATATGAAAGAAACTTTCAGTGAATAATGCTTTAGTTGACAAGAAAAGATAAGGCACATCTTTCATCTGATAGTGGGCTGTTTTTGATAAATATTGTTCATAATGGAGAATTTTGGAATCATTAATGTGTGGATAGAACATTACTACTTTTAGACTGGAACCTCAGAAACAGTTTTCTGCGGCAGCAGTCTTGTTAGTGAAGGAAACTTAGGACAATGCATCTTGTTTAAAAATACTTCAAGAGATTTCCCAATTAATTAGGTCTCAAGTTCAAATCTGTGAAAGTAAAAATCTGCAGAAATAGCACATGGTTAGTATTTTAAAATCTATATGAAATAGGTGTATGAAGACACATAATAATGTGCAATAATGTGCACATTATACAACCAAGTTAACATAGGGTTTATGTTTATATTTAAGATGAATTTTCTTTTCAGAAAAAAATCTTTCAGTCAGAAGCTTAAGGTAGCTCTTGATTCCTCTAGGAGACCTCATAGCTTCAAAAATGGGCATCTCCAGGACATTTGTAAGCTCCACATTGAATGAACCTTAAATTTGAGACAGAATTCTATGCAGATCATAATCTCTGTTTACCAAAATATCATATACTCTATTCAAGGTATACATTTCAGATTATCAGATGGCTTTCCTGGCTGCTCTTTGGCTCTGAGAGGATCTGGCAAGGTTCTTTCTAAACAAGCTACTAACTTAGCACAGCCATATACACCTTTATATTTGAAATCTCCCACAAAAAGTGTAAAATAACTAAAATGCAGTTAGCACTTGTGGAGTTATGTATCTTTTAGGAACTGGAATGAGACTGCAATGCCATACTTTGTGAAACTACTTTCATCTCTGTGAAGCAAGTGTATGAGTTGAAGTACTAGTTGATGTAGCCTGGTGATTTTTAGAAAATTATTATTGGGCTCATTCCATTTCAAGAGACACCCACTCTGTATTGTAAAAACCCCTGTCATAGCTTGTGTTGGCTGGTACAAGCTATGACAGAAGTCAATGATTCAGTGGGAACAGAAAATGAATCTCTTGACCAAGAGCATAGTGCTGGTAAGTGGGAGTTGAGGCAGGTTGAAGGGAAGTGCTGGAGAGCTGGAGCTGCTAGTGCTCGACTGCACATGCATGGTGGGTGCAGAGACCCCCAAGAACTGCCTGTTTCTTGGAGGTCCTTTGCTTCCCAACGCTGCCATCCCACTGTGGCCACATTATCAGCTGTTGCATTGAGGTGAAAGGTGCAGGGCGGGGGATAGCACTAATCTTTCATGAGAAATCTTCAGTTCCTTTCAGCCTCCTGTGGACCTGGTCCCCACAATAAGGACATGAGGCATCTGTGCTTTGATTGATTTAGGGTAGAAGAGGTCAGTCCAAAGTGGAAGCTGGAGCACTGCATCTTTTCAGATAAACAAAATCTGTAATTATAAGCCAGTTCCACAAGCATAAGATTTCTCGCAGGTCCAAAATTGTAGCTGTATTGACAAGTAAGCAACTATCAATATATTCTCCTTCTGTTTCATAAAAGGAAATCATGGCTTTCTATAAAATTTGTGTGTCTTTTCTTTGCTTTGTAAGTGCAATTAAAAATGTTTGGGCAGAATAAAGTACAAAGGTGGCTTTGTAAGTATCCTCTACAGAGCAGAAATGAACTCTCAGAAACTCTCAGAACTTTTGCTCAGGCAAGTCTGTTTTAATAGGCATAATGTATAAATTGCTTTGATAACCACATTTCTCCACTACCTTTATATTTTGAACTATTCACTCTAGCTTTAATTTTATTAATGTATTTCTTTTATCTTTCATCTGAATAGTGTTCTGTATGTAAAGTGACCAAATGTGATTAATGATGAATAGATTAAGATGGGACAGGGTGTTTGAAAAATGACTTAAGTATTGCATGTAAGTCACTGGCTATAGTCCTAAAATGCAAATTTTGGTTAAGTTAATGACTGGAAAATCATGATGGCATTAGTGTATGAGTTTTGTATTATTTAAAATTTTATTATAAACAATAAATAATTAGCATTTTATATTAGGGCTAGTTAATAGTACCACACAATTATTTCTATTAGGCATTTTAGTATTTTAGAGTCAAAAATCTAAATATAATTGACTCTTAGAAACATGATTATAATTTTTGCCGTTCAGTGTTTGTAAGACTTCTGTCTTGCAAATGACATTCTGAGGTTCATGTCCCATTAAAGGTTGGTACTTTATTAAAATGTCTGGAATAATCTTATTTGCAATGGGCATGTTTGGTCTTTCTAGAGAGAAGATTCTGAACATCCTTTAGAATGGGATTTCAGGAGGGAAATTTGTTAATATGTTCGCTCCTGCCTGACAAACGAACATTATCGTCAATGTGGGTGCACATTTCCACTTATCCTTTTTGTAGCTGGAAAGCTTTATGAAAAATAAATTAATAATGCATACTAAATTATGTCTGCAAGAGACATTTATGTATATATTGCTAGCTTCAAGACTGATTAGATTTACATTTCTTTAAAAATGATTTTTTTCTCACACATCTATAATGCCTTTAGAATGCATTGCGTGATAGAAAAATGCAATCTTGATTTCAATTGAATACCTGGAGGAAGTGCTTTTCTCTCCCCTCGTATTAATATGTACATATGTTCTCCTAGAGTTTGTGTATTATTTTTCCTAAAAAGAGAATGTTCTCTTGAATTACCCAGCCTAAATGTATGCCTTGGGATGAGAAATTCAGCAGAGTAGATGTCCTATTAACATAACCTGTAAAGGGTCCGTTTAATAATAGCTTGTATTAAACAAGAGCCTGCTAACTATACAGTAAAGACTGTTTTTCAGCAGAGAACGCAAGCCATATGTTTTAGACGCAGCTAAAAATGGATGCACTGTGCTATTTCCTTCCACCTCAGCCTGCAGTGTATTACTTAGATTTGCAAGGCATAGCCAGCACTAGTACTTAACACTGCTGAAAGAGCCACCCTTCAAGGTTTTTTTAACCACAAAGAAAAGAGAAATATAGTAGCATCGATTGTTAAATCCTGGTGCTTGTTACTCACTGCCCGCACACAGAACATCATGCCTTTGTAGCAGTGAGGAGAGTTGGTATTTATCAGGGTTCAGAGCTAGTTCAGCCACACACTTGACAAATTATTTGTGGAATTGTTGTATTCACAGTCACTTAAATAAGAATCTGTCAACACAAGGCTGTGCTTTGTTGCAGCAGGTCTCACAGTTTTTCCTGCGCACTCAAAGAATGATGGATTGGAGGTAATGCAAATTCACTACCATTTTATATGCTGGTGCCTTCTTCATAGACAGGAAACATAGCTCAGTATCATCTTGTAAAATGCCTTAACTGTAAAGGCCTAGTTCAGTGTTGAAAGTGCTTTTTAAAAATGGTATGTTGGAACAGGAAAATGTAATTCAAATATTTTCCTCACGTCCTGTTTTTTAAGGCTGTATGTAGGAGCAGGTGTGCATTCAGATTTTCCCAGGCTAAGTAGGGCATATGCTTATCTATGCTGGGTAATTAAAACCAATTGATAAATACAATTATTTGATTTTATGGCAACTTAAAAGTTAATACTGCTTAAAGGCATATTAAATGTAAATAGCACATACGGCAGGAAAAATGCCCATTAGGTAAGTTAGTCTGCATTCTTTATAGTAATTCTGTTAGTAAATTAAGTTGTTGGGCAACGAACAGCTATCTTAAGGTTCAGTTACCAATTCCAAAATATAATTCAGAGGTAAAAAACATGGTCCTTAGATAGAATGGAAGTACAGTGATACGGAAAGATCTTATCTATGCTGATGTATTTTTTTTTTTTTTAGGTGCTGTACAAATGTGGAATGTTTTTTCTGGGAACTAAGATAAGCAAAGACCTAATGTCCCTTCCTGCTGTGGCAGAAGTAGGTGCTTTTCCCTGCCTATCATCCCCATGGAGCACGCATAGGCCCCCCTGCACCCTGGAGAAGCACCCAGAGGGATGAAGGACACTGAAGGCAACCTCAAGGATGGGGAAGTTTTTGTAGCAGTTGAATAGATAGAGTTACGACTTATTTAAGCTATATCTCTGTGTCTCTCTTTTTGGTTGTTCAGGAAAATAGATCTTTCTGTACTAGGAAAAAGCTTGTCTGCGCAGGAGAGGGCTTTCTCATAGGCTCATTTCAAGTGTAAGGAATGAGCCTGCCAGGAGCTAAGGACGATCACAAATCTTACCAGGTACTGCCTCAAGTTCAAGGTGCATTTTTTTGATCTGCTGTGATGGTGAGGGAAATCAGCAATCTGTATTTTTCTTTAAAAAAATAAAATAAAATGATAATCACCATCAATTAATAGCAATGCAAACAAAGCAACCAATGTGGCAAATCGTATTTCCTGACTTTAATACTTGCTGATAGGAGGCCCTGATTAATGCAGTATAATGCAGTTCATGGATTATGATGCATGCATGTTCATGGATTATGATGCATGCATGTTCATGGATTATGATGCATGGATTAATGCAGTTCATGGATTATGATAGTTAAATCAATAGATACATTTGTGTCTTCTTCAGATGGGCCAGTCATTAGCCCTGAATATTTTAGGCCTCAAGCTTTCAATTTAATCTGAGCAGACACTCATAGGGACCCAACTAAACTTCAGTGCTGCTACAAGGTGTAAATGTTCAGCTGCTGTGCACATCTGGACTGAAATAAGTTATCAGCATGGCTGTTTTACACTGATGTTTTATCTGTAGTAAGACAATTAATGTGTAATGCTAGTTACTTCCATGGTAACTGAAAGAAAGGAAATGGTTTTGACGTTGAAGAGCATTGTCTTTCCCGTGTTAGTGCTGTGTGGCCTCTTTTTGTTTCCTTTGTGAGTAGCCTGCTAGGACTTGCTCTGATTTTATCTGTTACAAAGCATAAATTTTTTGCAAATCATCAAAAATAGCAATGTGAATGGAGTGCTTGGGAAAGGTGTGATTCGTTAGCTCGCAGGGCTCTCCTCTCGGCCTCCTCTTTGGTTGCTCAGTGCCGCAGTGGTAGCGCAGAGCGACGGCTTCCTCACTTAACTGCTCTCAGAGAGGTATCTGGAAACACTTGTGGACTTTATTCACTTTACCAAAAAATGTACCATGTACACACTATGTCTAAGCTGATCTGCTCCACTTGATTAATTTGCTCGCTTACATAGGACCTCTTCAGATTGCAGGGAGGTGTCCACATGGCAGAGGCCTGCAGACCTGCCTCATGCCAGGGCAGTGCTCCTCAACTGCACAGGATCCTCACATTTTTATACAGTTTCCCCTTAGCAGCCTTTCAGAGAATTTACGGGCTTGAAATGATTTCAGCCTGCAGGCTGACTTGCAGTATGGAATATAGTATTTTCACTTGTGTCTAAAAACGCTATTTTGCGGCCAAAAATTAAATCGCCAAGAAATTGCACATGGTTCACAACACGTCTCCTTGATAATATTAAGAGTATATGTAATATTTTGAAATTGCTGGCCAATTATTTCTAATAGTTTCATGATAATTTATGTAGAGAATCTCTCTGTTGGATGCGTTCCTGCTTTGGTCTAAATGTATTTCTGAACACTCTGTCAAACATCCTCATTTGGCACCTATTTTGTTTCACTGAATTTCTTTAGTATGTCCACAGCTCTTGCCAATGTATTTGTGGAACATATTTTGACAGCTTTGTCACCAAATTTGTTACTACTTGTGTTTGGAATATGGATATCAAATTGTGGATATTAACGTGTTTGTTTCCTTTTCGTATAGACTTGATTGGATGATGCCTTTGTTTTCTCTGCTGGTAAATACAATAATTTTTTTACTTATTTAAAATGTTCTTAAGATTTAGGAAATGTTATGCATGTTGTTCTGTTTTTATGTTTGCAACTAAAAGCAACACTGAGCCAAAATCCTTATACTCTAGAATTGTATGTGATTTCTTACTTACCCAAGGCTTATAGGAACAGGACATGTAGCAGGTCCTCCTTCATTAAAATACTGTGTGTGTGTGTGTGTGTGTGTGTGTGTGT
>JAUBOD010000907.1:3157740-3173481 GCA_032353885.1 Nothura maculosa | reverse complement strand
AAAAATAATCTCACAGTAGTGATAAATATTTGCTAATGGACATTAGATATTTTGCTTGAGATTAAAAGAAATAAAATCCTGCAATCTTCAGTAGAGTGAGCAGATACCTGTTTCACAAAGGAAATGATATATTGCCCCAGGTAAGGAAATATTACAGAGGAGTACCAGTGAATCAGAACGTTCTTCTTGGTCAGAGCTTGCTAAACTTGCTTTCAGTAGTTCACCATATCTTTGTTTATAAATCTAAATGTGATCGTGTTGTATTGTACTTTGCAGCGTAATAAATTGTAACATTCAACATTAACTGGTCAGGCTTCAGTGATAACAAAAGTTCAGCAGGCTGGTGGCACTCTGATCAATATTGCCTTCTATTTATAGTATTGTTACAAATTGAAGTTTTATTTAAATTAGGCAATGCTGAGAGGATCAATAAACTAAAATACAGTAGCAGATTTTAATTCGAGGCTGATATGCTGCTACTCTTTTGTCACATGCATCCTTAATGTCCACTAAACAAAATTACATTTACTGTATGCTATAACATATTGTTGCCTGGCAAAACTGCAGCTGCACTAGAGAAGCAAGACTATAACTGTGTGATATGCAGGAAAGAAAGTGAATGTGAGGGCAAAAGGTTGAATAGTTTGTGTTTGTCTAGAAATTTTTGTTTATTTGCTTTGCTTTGTTCCTATTTAATACACTAACCCAAAGTAGATAGTCTGTGTCATGTAGATGGACATAGCACTCTGATTTCACTCTCACAGGTTTGTGGCAATGTATCTCCAGTGACAGGAGTGCTTTTTCTCTATAACTTGATCAGTGTTTGTGAGATTAGGTTTTTAGTTCAAGACAACAAGTCTTGTTTTTTGTGGCAGCTATGGCCACCAGATTTTTATTTGGTTGGGTAATAAACCCAACAGTTTATAGAACAATGCTTTAGTACTTTGGGTTGAATTAGAATACAAGGGTATCTTGCAATTCTTTGAATCAGGTTTCTGTTAGCTCTGTGTACTCCTTAGGTTATAGCTCATATTTGAGCTACCAGCTATAACTGGAGCAATGAGACCTAGTTGCAGGCATCTGGTGAAGACAAAGGCATTGCTATATTCCTGCTGACCCATTTGACTCCAGAGGAATCCTCTAGATTCTTGATTATTGTATTAATTATCGTGGGCAGTTGGCACAAGCAACAAAGACTCTCTAAAGCTATGTGAAATAATCTTAGAATCATGGTGCCAGTAAAAACTCAGCATATAGGCCTTTAATAATCCCGGTGATTTCTTTTAGAATGAGAATTTTGAGATGGAATGATTAATAGTGAGATTTACCACGTTACACTGTTAATTTTTAAATGAGGTCTAAATCTTTTTGCAGAAATTCCCACTCTGTGCTCCCAAAAGCAAGCCATGGTGCTTTAGAGCTGCGAAGGAAGCCTAAGGTGGTTCAGTCTCACCGCCTTGCTGTTGCACATAAAAGAAACTGATGTAAAAATCTCTCTCTCTCTCTCCTGTATCTCCTACGAGACTTAGCTGTTTATCCCAGAAAAATATTCCAGCAGTTGCTTTCCTGTACAGTTATTCTAATGGCAAAGCCTGAGCTAAAGCTCCCCGGTCTCAATGTGGCACTCGGACACAGGCATCCTTGTCCTGTGCATTTGAACAGGAATTCCAGATACTCTGCTGCTTTCTCATTCCAAACCTCACTTTGGATCCACTGCTGCTTGTTCCTTCTCTTTAGACCTATCAGACAAGCAGGTCAGTCAAAGAAATAAAATATTGCCAATTAAGGAGGTTGTCATTTAGGGAGAAAACAGACAAGTTTGAAGTTCTAGATTAACTAGGTGAAATACATCTTCTCATCCAGGAATCTCCTGGTTTATTGGTGATGCACAAATAAGAGATATTTGTGAGGGATGTTTGGTGCGGAGAAGGTCTTTCCAGTGCTGATTGTGCATGGAAGAGGTGTGAGAGGAGCAGCATGGTATGAGCGTTGCATAAGGGTGTGGATGTGAGCATTAACACACAGCAAAGGGGGCTGCTCCTAGTGGGACCAGGTGCCTGTGTTTGTGAGGAAGGGTGAGTTATGGCTTTAGCTCCATGGGTGGGAAAGAACGGCCCAGATAAACCTGCCTGCCATGGTAGGGAGAAAGAGTCTGACCCCATGGGAAAGAAACAGCACAGCAGAATATTTTGCAGTTTCCCTCAATCTCCTGATTCCTTTGTCCTCCGAGTTATCTTTTTCTCAGAGTCGATATCTTTTGCATACGGCTAGTTGTGTCTTGTGAAGTTTTTCTTTCTGTCTGGCATTACATTTCCCTACAAATTTTATTATTATTATTATTATTGTTATTTCTCCTGTTCTTCCCTGCTACCAGGGTGTTTCCGTTCTCTTTTGCTCTTCATGACCGAATCTGCCCTGCCTTCTCAGTGTGTAACGTAACACTTGCATCAAATATAGAGGGAGGTAGAGCAGACTTTTAACTTCAGCTGTGGGCACAGCTGGGGGGAGCTGCTTTCTAGCAGCAGGAAACACCGTCATCTTGCACTGCAGGAATTTCTGGGGTTGGCTTTCCCCATATCAAAATGTAAAAGAGGATCTGCTTCACCCACAGATTATATTCATGTATAGATGCGTGCACACATACATGCACACAAAAATAATATTTGTTTTCTTTAATCTTGACCTTCTTTCCTCCCAGGAGATAATCTTCCTCTTCCTCCCAACAGCAAAGAGAATCTCCCTGAGAGACCTAAATCTACTGAATGTAAAAACTGGAGGGAGATTATCTGGTGCCTTTTTCTGTTTTTTGTCATCGTTCTGCTTTTCGGTTGGATGACAGCAGCGTGATCTAGAGAGAGAGTGAGACGAGCAAACTGGCTGTACTTGCCCCATTTGGCACAGAATACTGGGATCGTCTGAAATTAAAGTTCATACTTTTAATAGCATTTTTGAGACCTCATCTTGCATATTAGAACTTAGCCAGGTATTAGGTAATTTAGATAATAAATTCTCTTCAAAGTGACCCATCATCTTAGTATTTATTTTTTTTCCTAGAGGATGTAAGGCATAAAAGCAAGCTTTGTAGTTTTATATCTGTCAGCATGTCACATAAATATCTCAGTAACTACTGATCTTATCACCATAAAACTTCCATTTATACAGTTAGACATGTCATGTTGGTCAGTTGCACAAAAAGTTAAGCACATGCAATATTAAACTGCGAGCCCTGCCAGCTCCATTAGCCCACATCTTGAAGTCCTCTCTGCACACTATTAGTGCAGGAGAGGGGGAGGAGCGGGAGGAAGCACACAGCAGCTTCAGATGCGGAAGGACTCATGCTGGAAATTACTGAAATGATGAAAGGGATTGCGGAGGGATGTTTGGAGGCTCACTATTTCCCGAAAATCTAAAGATCTGTTTTGTGTTTGTTGAATGACTTTAATAGTTTTAATAACCTGTGGTAATTTATTTGATGGCGTTATTTGTTTTTAGTGGAAGAGCATTCTCACAGTGTTGCAGGTTGTGTCACCTTAGCAAGTCAGGATTGGCCTTAGATCTCAGCTTGCCTTCCTAACACATACTTTTTGTAGCATTTTGCTATTAAACAACAGCTAAATTCAACAAATAACTAAAGTTACTTATATGTTAGGGTTGAGGCTCATTTCTAACTCGAACTTGGCAGAACTGCATCTTTAAAGAGCACTGTAAGCAATTATTTATCTAGAATAAAGTTTGTTGGGACAAAAAGCTTAGAAATTGTGCAATCTATTAATTTGATTTATGTTTTAAAAATTCCCATGAATACTGCGATTAATACTGATTACTGCTTTTAAGCTCTGTTGTAGTTTGTGTTTTACGCCCAGCAGACGGAAGCCGTCTGTTTCTGGAAATATCCTGCATAGTAAGTTATTTGTAAAACGAGCCTTAGTTGAGTTAGGAGATGTTATAGGACAGATTTATATAAACATGCATGCTTAATTGTGCGTCTAATTTGACTAAGTAACTAATTCATTTTGTATATCGGGACTGTACCAGAAGTGGTTGAAAATGTTTAACTGTGAGGTCTGGACACTAGATGGGTCACTCACATGGGCTTCTATGAACAGTGGTAGCAAATTGCACATAACTTGAGCATTAAGAGTCACACACACATCTGTGCTTGTGTAAAAGGATCTTGCCCACTGGAAAATATTAAGAGATTCACTAATGTCAGGTCTTTGTGTGTGTTTTCCCAGTTGTGTGGATTTGGCAAGGTGGTACATTATTTACTATGAAAAGTACCGAGTACATCTCGCATTCTGTTCTCTGCAGAAATACATAAGGCTTCATTTTTGGCAATGCTGATGGAAGAAAATCTTTTTTGTTGTTGTTTTTTTTTTCCCTGTTCTTAATGGTATAAAATTGAATTTACTATGGTATACAGGAAACACGGTATTAAAAATAACAGCATTTAAACAATGTGAATGGTTAGCCCAGTATTCATAAATAATAACTGCAATGCTGTAAACACTTATACCATGAAGGCATCTCATTTTCATAATTTTTACCTAATAGAACTTGTATATAATTAAAGTTTGGGTTGAGTGTGTTTGCTACCAAGTCCACCTGCAAGACCAGGCATTATACGAATATTAGCACCAACCTTGGTTTGCCAGGATCCCAAATGAAGAGGAATCAAGGAGAATTTGAGTAGTGGCCTTTTTCCCTTCTTATGAAGGACAGATTATCAACTCATTAGCTACAAGCCAGCATGGAGGCCCCAACTGTGACTCTTAAAGCAAGAAATACATTTCTTGTAGTTAAGATTGACTTTCAGCATGCCAGCTGTCCCTCTTTTGGAAGGATTTGCCTTATTTTTCAAGTAGAACAGGTGCCATCTTGATTACCCAAACTCTTAATTCAATGCCATTTAATGCATTGTCTCTTCAAAATATCCCCTATATCCAGCTTTGATTGGTGGGTAGATCTACCAGTACTGATCAGCTTAATTACCAGTGTGAGGTAGCACAAAGCAGACATGAGGTAGCAGCACACCTTTCCCAGCATTCTGAGCTAATTAACCAAAAAATATTTCCCTGCCACCTGTCTAGCCTTGGAGGAAATCCAGTTTTCTTTCCATGCCATGAGAAGGGGGGATCGGAGCAGAACTTGGGTAGCAGGATAGCTTATCTGTGTAGTTTCTCTTCTTCCTGGGGTCATCTGCTGTGGTCAGGAAGGAGGCTGGGACTCCCACTCCCTTCTTTCCCAGCACTCAGTATGACTTCCGCAGCAAAAAAACCCCAACTTTTTGAAGAATTAAGGCGAGCGTTAATTATAGGAAATGACAAGCTGTGATCTTCCAGGGCTTGCAAAGATGGGAATATTGAATATTTACCTTTTGGTGGCTCAAGTATAAACACAAAAAGTTTGGTTTTAATGTGGTCTGGCTACAATTCCTAATTTTCCCTCAGTTGTTCGAAGCTTAAATCCAGTAGCATGTTCGAAACTTATATTTCTGGTATGTGTAGTGCTTAGAGGAAATATGGTGTTATTCTTACATGCCTGTATGAAAGTATATACATTGTATTTGCAATAATTATATACCGCAAGTTAAAATCTCTCACTCCTCACTAACTGGTGCTTGCATTGGTATGACATTCAAAACCACAAGCAATAGTATAGAGCTGCATGGAAGTTTATCAGGGATAAAATAATGTTCATTTTGGAGCTATTTTTTCTGAATTTGATTTCTTACAATGAGTTATTGCAAAGACATATCACAAAGTAAAACTGGAGATAGCAACTGCAGAGTAACTTCTTAGTCCTAAGGTCTTTCCAAATGCATAAATTGTAAACTACCCAAGCTAAGGAGTGCACCTATGAAGAAGGCATCTATGGTTAAATCCTCCAAAATAATCTAAAAGCATTCTTCCATAGCACTGACATACCATAGAGTTTCAAGTGGTTTTTAACCAGTTTTGATTCAATGAAGATTGTACAAACCAAAGAACCTTGCTGCTGAAGTCCATTCCCATGTTTGGTTTCCAGAAAACAGCTTATGTTTGAGACAAGTTCAATTTTCTGTGGTTAGACTTTTTTATGCTGCGAGAGTTATTCTGCCACAGCTCAGGAATAGCTAATGGAATTTCATTCAAGCCTCCTTTAAAAGGCGAAACCCACACTTATTTTAGCAGGATTCAAGAGGGAAGAAATCTAGTCCACAAGATGCATTTTTTTTCTGGCAAGGAGGAGAGCAGCCAGTGGAAAATGATTTCTACTATAGCCCATTAGAAACTTTAACGAACTGTCCGTGATTGCTATGAACGCAGCGCATGACATGTCGTGAGAATTCACATAAATAAAATAGGAACAGCATCCTGTTTGGGACTGCCCGTGGAAGAGGCTTGGGGGGAAATATATGATGAGGAAAAGAGAAGGGTCTTTTTATCCAGAATTTTTTTAAACAGGTAACCCGGCTGCAAAAGTGACTCACTCCAAGGTAGCCGTCTTGTTTACTTTGCCTGCTAATGCATCCTGAATGGGAGGATGACTACAAAGGTTAAAGAGGAAATTTATTATCAGCACTTACAGCTTTCTTGGCTCATCACTGAGAATTGTAGCAGTTGTAAACAAGCTGGAATTGAGAAAAAAATTGAAATTTAAAATTCTTGAGAATAATTTATAAAATGCTGCTTCCTGTCCTGTCTGTGTGGTAACTGCAGGGTTTGCACCCTTTTACAGAGTAGCAAGCCCCACTGGAGACTTGGGCCTGAATAGTGGCAAACTGTGCTACAAAACCTGTCTTGCTGCCCTCTATTTGGGTGGCAAGAGCCATCAGCAACCCTGGGCGCAGAGTAATCTGAGGGAGCAGCTGAAAGTTGCAGAATGATTTGGCTCGTTTGACTTAACTCCCTTTTTGAGTGCAAAATGAAACAAATCGAGTTTACTTTATCCAAGGCTAGACGCTGACTTCTCTATGTGTTGCCCAGGAAGGAGTTGAGCAATAGCTTTGAATAATCCTCAGGAATGAGAATGTACTTGGTAATGCTCTCAATTCCTCAGTGATATATATTTAAATAGGTTACTGGAATTACTATCCATTTTTAGTTAAAATGGCCATTGAGATCATTAATCATGATAAAAGCATTAATTATATAAATACCTGATTTGCTGATTTTTCATGTTCAGCACTCTGAGCATGCAGATGAGATGATGAAATGGAACATATGCATTTTTACTCCTGTGTTGTCTCAATCTTTTTTCTTCTATTTAGTCTCTCTTAAGTGTATTGAGCCCTTGTCCTATGAGTAGCTCTGAGGTGTGTGTGATAATGGAGAAGCAAACACAAGTCATTTTGAGTTAGCTTTTTTGTTGTGCCCCAAAATGTCTCGTCTGGTTTGCATTTTCTGACCTAGAATCAAGTAAAAGCATGAATTTCTGGATTAGATAAGCAATAGTCGGACTGGTTGTTCTTTTTCATATGAATTTGTGTTTTTGTTTTGTAATTGCGCCAGAGAATGTACGCTGTGGGATTCAATGTCTTTGTTTTAATGCTAAGAAAACTTCTATTTATTTAAGATTCCTGATGCTAATACATTGATGGAAAGTTAGCTTTTTTCCCCATGGGAATTTGTACGTTAATTCTTTGCCTCATGCTTTGAGAGTGAGAGACTTTAGTGTTATATTATAAAGTAGCTCATGACACAGTAATATGGTATAGGGAAAAGGTAACATGATATGCTGAATTCAGATAACTGCAACTGATCAAGGGGGACATCAGAATTAAATGCCACATAGGATTTACCTAACAAATACAAGATGGCTCCTGCATTTAAGTTCAAATTTTTTGTCACCCACTGATATTTTCCAGGCAAATTTGTTGATAGACTCAACATTTTGATAGTCTTTCCATTATTTCTTCAAGCCACCAGCTTTTAATTTTCTCTTTCTAGTTAATATTCTTGTGTATAATTTAAACAGAAAAGTGTTCTGTTTCATCATAAAAGATTTGTCTGTTACTTTTGGTGTGTAAATCAAGTGGACAGCAAAACATTCTTGAACTTGTTTTTTGAGGCATTTGTTGACAACAACAGGAAAAGAGATCACAGAGACCGCCAATAAGTGTGGACATCAATTATTTTTTAATTGTATAGGAGTACAGTACACTAATTAAAACTAGTATATCTTGCAATGCCAAAGGCAAAATTAATTATTAATTTTTATTAATATTCAGAAGTAGCACAAGGAATACATTAAAAAAGATTTTGTGCCTGTGACTGAGATCTTGTTTTGCTTTATATTTTAGCAAAAACAGCATGTTAGCTAAATTTGAATAGTTAAAAATGCAGTGCAGATATTTTATATATTGACCAAGAACGTTCTCTTTAGAGTAGTTATCCCATGACAGAATTTGAGAATTAGGGAAATATACTTTTAAAAATTCCAATGCATTGCCTACAACTATTTAACCTGATAAGTATGAATTTGTATGCTATCTTGCTGTTGTTACTGTGGATATTTTTAATTATCAAGTTGGGTACTTTAGTTAGGATAGCTTAGTTGCAAATCACTAGAATAATTTATTTTCAACCTCTTTTATGGTCCAGCTCATCAAATTGGACATATCTTGGACAGGTTTGGCAAACCTGATATGCTTCTGGGCAAAGTTACTTGTCTGTTTGTGCGTGAGGTTATTTCCCACTCTGCTTCTCCCAGGTTAGATTTCCACCCGCTGTGGATAAATCCATGGGAAAATGCCAGTCTGATACTGAAATCTGCCTGAAAGGGGAACTTCTCTGTGAAGACAGTTTCTATCTGCCACTCTTATTGACAACACATTTATAGGATTGGTGGGCACAAGTTTAGCAGCAAGACCAAAATTACAAGAAATACAGAATGACAAATTTAAAGTTTTTGAATTCTCAAAATCTTTATTTAAAAATTCTGCAAACATTGATCTTTATAAGGTCTGTTTGGATTGAGCATGAGAGTTGTTTGACATGAAGAAAAAAAAAAAATTTGGTAACTGCTGTGGAACCTCATAGTGTTTTGCAAAGAAGCAAATTGTGTCTAGCTTGTGTTTTTAATGTTACATCTGGGTGATCAGAACTGCATATGAGAAATCCTGGCACAGCAGCTGCACACTATAATGAGGTCCAGGCCATTGAGTAGCAATCCAATAGATCATTTATGATTATACATGCAAAATTTTAGATGCATTTTGTACTGGACTACAGGACATTGAGAGACTTTTCTATTTTTTTATACAGAAATACTATGAGTTCTACCTTTTTTGTTAGTAATGTTAATTATAACAAATCCTGGAGTTTTGCTACATATGAGTATGGATATTGCTTGCTGTATATTAGTATTTGTTTAGCTGAAATCTAACATAAACATCTCTCAGTACCTAACTTAACAGTGTAGAGCAGCATGCCAGAGTTTAATTTTAATTTCAACATAATATCTCAAGCTAATATTTTAATAGCATTTAGAATTTTGTATTAAAATTACATAAATAATATTATCTTAAAAACAAAACAAGTTCTGCATTGGTTTGATTGTTCAAAATGCCAGAGTTTGCTTTTCGTTTTGTTAAAGAAAAGCGGGGTAGCAAAACACTTAGCAGTTTTCCAGCATTTTATTAATGTGTTTCATGTGATTGCAGATGTCATTCTTGTCTTCTTCTAGAACAAGACTGCTGGCTTAGCAAAGTCAAATTCTGCCCTTCCCCTAAGATTTAATTTTCTTAATAAAAGCAAGAGTAGTAATAATAGTCAAATTTAGTTTTACCATCAGGCCTTTATTGCCCAAGATTCTCCTCGGAGCTCTTTTGATGTCTTGGAATATGGCAAAGGATCGTTTCTGGATCACATATCTCTCTGTCTTTGTGTTAGGGGTAGCAAAGAGGAAGGAAGGAAGCAAGGAGAGTGGTGTAGATGAAGAAAAGTATTACCTGACCATTAATTCCCTTTGCTCTTTCCCGGGAGAATCAGTGCATGCTGAAAGAATGGGCTGTTGAGACAAACTGTCCTCTTGCTTTTTCTTTGAAGTCTTACCTTTTCAACTTGACCATAAAAGTAGACGTATCGTACTGATTTCTAAAATAAATAAATAAGATAAATAAGTACTCCAAAGTTGCCTATCACAGTTCCAGAAGTTCAATATTTAGATTTTAGTTTTCTGTTCTTTGTATCCTGTATCCTAAATATACTGAGCTCTTTGAGTGAGTGAGTGAGTGCTTTCTGTTGTCCAGGAAAACTAGACAGCACCTTATGGAATAACATCAAAGGGAAGGACTTGACAAAGACAGGCAATTTAGATGCTCAGTTCTGGAAATGTATTGACTGAAGATGAAAGCTCTTTAGAGAAGAGACTTTGTCTGCTATTCATATAGAATATTGCATAATTTAACAAATGTTGGGGACACTATTAATCTCATCCAACTTTAGATGTCTACAGTGTAGCTGTCAATCTTAAGAGAAGATCAATTGCACTCTAAAAGTGCCTGTTTCTCTCCACTGACTATAAAGAGAGCCCACACAAGTAGCTCAGGTATAGATAGCTTCATCTATTCATCTATTTGGGCAGATGACTTCTGCTCTAAAAAACTATGTAACATGGCAAAATAATAATTATCATTTAAAAAAAATCCGTGGGAATGTACCTCACTCTTTAATCAGCCAAAAAAATATGCTGGTTTTAGTCAGCGTTTCATTCCAAAGTGAAGTGGCAAGCAATCTATTCTTAAGTTCTTAAAACATTAACTCAGAATAGAAATGTGAAGTCATTTGCTTGCACTGAGGGAAAGAATAAAGCTGACCACCTGGGTTGTCAATACTGTAATAGCAGTTCAATAGGATGTGCTATCTCCAATCGAAAAGACAAAACAGTATAATTATAGGACTGACAAAAACAAAAATCCTATACTGGGAATGTTTCTGAGTCCTTCTGGATCAAGTGAGATTCTTTTTGGATATCTCAGAAACTATTTACTGGTATTTTTCAGAGTCGAAATGTTGTTTTGAAATATGAAAGAACATGATGTTCCTCTAAAGCAGTGCCAGTGTCTTATTTGTGGCAAGTCGCTATGCTTAAAATGTTGGCCATGAAGAGTCTATACACAGTGAATCAACCATCTGCTCTGATTTTGAATATAAGAGCATTTTAACGCACATATATGGCCTGATGTTACTGCTGCATAGAGTGGGCATAAAATTCACATCTGCAACCTTCTTAGGATGTAACCTGTTCAAGATAAATGTTTGATAAGCATTTCCAAAGCTGTTTTAATTGGTATATAGGAAAGCAATGCAAGGACACCTGAAGAATATCATAAAGTAGATATATATACACCTGTGTTTAAATAAATGATAATAATCTCTCTATATATTGGGCAATATTCCAGGCTGCAGAGTTTGTGTTGCTTGATGTTAAAGGAAATTTTAGGAGAAGATACTGAAGACTGCGTATATAAGAACCAGGGGAAAAAAATGATCTACCAGTGTAATGTGTAATGAGATTTAAATCAGCTGGTGTACACAGGTGCAAAAAATCTCCAAGCTGATTTCGTGTATGGATTTCAGCTGTTTCACTAAATGCATGATTTTGATAAGACTTTTAGACTGGGACTGAAATCCTGCTTCTTAAATCCTTAAGAATTTTAAAAAATTATTTCTGCCATTAATAATATTTTAATAGAATAATTTTTTTCCAGTAAGTTTCTTACAGGATGTTGATTACAAGAGTATGAATAGGACATTAAAATATATTAACTATTCCTAGTCTCTCAGGGTTATTAGATATCTAAACTAACTCTAGAAAAAACATGTTCCTGTTGAAGTATGAAGTCAGTATTTTAGGTTTGGAGGAATTCTGATACTGCATGACTTGTACTGTTCTGTAAAGATTCTCTATGCTTGTGTTGGAAAACACAGCATCAGAAGCGTACAAGTTGTCCTTTCCAACTCCTACTGGATTTTGTTCTTCCTAAGATGTATTCATCATGCCAAGGGATGATCCCTTGACAACTGATTAATGTGAGGATGAGTCCTGGTTAAACGGGATTTTCTTCAGAAATAATATTTACTCAGGAAAAATCTTGCAATAGAGAGAAAAGGAAGATGTTCTAGAGACCTAAAATCAAATCTGCCTCTTGTAGAGATGTGCCTTTGTCAGGTTTTCATTTGCCCTTTCCATTTTAAGCTATTTTTAGGTTCTGTATATCAATCAGTGCTTGCAGTCATTACTACATGTGGTATTGCTGTGTTTTCATTTATATATAGGTAAAATTAAATAAATAGGTTGACTCAGTGGACAGCTTTCTCATAGACTACATGTTTTTTTTTCCCCCAACTTCAAAGGAAAATTTAGCATTTAAAATCCTGTTATATAAGTATTACTTCAACAGATATTTGTTCTGAAGGTTTTCATTTTTGTATACTTGCTTGTTCTATTAGAATACTATTTCTTCACTAATTTGTACTCCTGTTTAAGTGCAGATACAAACAATCAACAGAAGGAGAGGTGGATCATATTCACTCTTTGCATCTTTAGCAGTACTGCATATAAACAGTTACACTCAAGCAATCCACAAATTAGTTATGGGCATAGTCATAGATACAGGATGAAGAAAAGAACAAGCTTTACTATCAGGTTGTGCCAGAATGGCTGGCATGCACATTTACATACGTAAAATGAACACACTTGATCGGGAGTCACTGAAAAAGGGTGTCAAATGTCATTTTACAGATTATCCTCCAGAGCAGAAATGCCGCTTTAATTGAAGGCAACCAGTGAAATAAATGCTATATTTTCAAGAGACATCATGGAGTGCAAAGGTTAGGAACAAAGCAGTAACAGCTACAATGAGCCACCAGAAGTAATAGCAAAAACTGTCTTCTATAACATATGCACAGTTCAGGCCTTTTCTTCACACCTCAGAATGCAACAAGAATATCCATCAAACTCAATCTGTTGCTCTACCAGTGGAGATGTTTTGCGAATGAGAGAGTGCTGACAGGTACCTGTGAAGATCACTTCTTCTATTAATAAAGGCGATCTCTGGGTAGCTATGATACAAACTTCTTGTTTGCTCCTGAACAGTTCACTAACCAGTTAGATTGTGAGGTGGGGAACCTCTGTGCTCTAATACTGATTTGTGATGAGCCCTTCCTTTTAGAATAGCTATGAATTTGGATTACTGCCTTCAAAATTTGTAATCAGTGTATGCCTCACTAATTTACATATTAAAAATGGAGCTGTCCAGAAAAGCTAGAGAATGGCTAAATTTGCATTATGGGACTAAAAAGTAATATTTTTCCTTAATTTCTTCTTTTACTTCTGAACCATGTTGAATAGCTTCTACCTATGAATGTGAGTGCCAAGAGGCTTTGCTCAGCAGGTGATCTATCTGCAATGTATATTCCATACTGTTCATTTTACTTATAGTAAGTCAGAACACAGTATGACTATGCATGAGATAGCACATGACAGTTAAGTCTGGGTTTCTTGCCCTCCTGCAGGGTTGTCTTCCTTCCTTATTGACTGTGTTACTAAATACTGAGAGACAATGCTTGAGAATTATTTTTAATGTAATTTCAGATTCTGTTTGACCTATGGCTATCTGAGTGTGGACAAAATGTACTGATAGATGTTAAAGAAAAGCCTTCAAGATATTTATTAGAACAGTGTCATAAGTATATTACAGTACATTCACTGTGGCAGTCATCTGGAAAAAAAATCTCTTCATTCTGGTTTTTTTTTTTTTTCCCCAGTATTATACAAGCACTTTGTCACCAGAAATGGGATATGCTATATTTTAAACAGCAGAGCAGCAAAACACGTCCTGTCTTTGCACATGTGTATGTAGGGCTAAAGGTTAAAGGTGTTGTTGTTTTTTAATCTTAGGTTATTTTTATGTGACACTGCTTCCCTAAGATGATCACATAGATTTGTTTTTATGAATCATTTTAGAATCTAGTGAGATTTTGTTTCTTGCATAGGGAGAAAGTTAAGAATGTTGAGTAATTTGTTTTTTATTGTTTTTTTTTTCAGATTGTATCATTAATTGATGGATTAATGTCTAAGTATGACCCTAAACTATTCGTCTTGAATTCTAAGATTGTTATATTGTACTCTGTCCATTTTTGGAAACATTTAGATCATTGAGAGTACATGTTCTGATTCTCATCTTGTTTATATCAATAATAAATTTCCATGAAAAATCTAGCATGTATAATTGTAAGCAAAATATATATCATAAGAGTAATGTTTCTGCTCAAGAAATGTAACATGCTGTACCTCTTAATTAACCTTAAAATCATAATTTGCTTTTAAATCTTCAGATTTAAACAGAACATCATGATGTTTTTCATGCAGGACAAATGAAGTCAGTCTTCCCAGGAATGTATCCTTTATTTTCTCTGAAGACCACACCATGACTAGGCAAGAGGTCATTATGCTTTAACTAAGCAGTGGTAGTGCATGTTGTGACTGGCCAGCTGTCTTCTGGTGAATAGCACTGTATCTGTCTTTTATGCTTATAGTAGAGATACTGGTCTTTCCCCATACACTAATTTTCATGAAACTTCTAGGGATATAATTATCATTAATTACTTTGTGTGAAATAGGACAGGGAGCCCAAAAGTTATTAAGCTTATATTATAATAACAATAATAACTTATTGTTAGTAAGTTAAAGGGGCAGGCAGTTTCTTATGGTTTAAGTTTTAGCAAATTCTGAAGTCAAATCTAAAATATAGAGCAGGTTTCCTTCTATGGACCTGAAATGTTGCTCTGCTAACCATCTTCTGACCTATAGTATAATTTTATCCCCTCCTTCATCTTCAGAGCTACTAATTTCCTGTTTCTCTTCTGTTTCTCTTACAATACTGTGCCATATTATCTTTCTATTGGTAGTGTCTGCTTTCTGTATGCCACAGCCCTTTCTGTGTCCAACAGAATTCCTTGGCCTCATGGTCTGGCCGTGATTACCTGCACTGATGGCTGTCACAAACTTTCCACGTGCCCTGGTGTCTCATAGTTTTCTTCCTTTGAGGTTCTTCTCTTTGGTCTTATTCATTGAACCTTCCCATCTCCTCCTTCCTTTGCCGGGTCCGGTGACTCCTCTGACTCTGTAGTTGTCTATTGACCATCCTGAGCTCCATGTTGTAAGAGGATTGTGACTAGAAGGTATTCTGTCTTCTGTGAAAAGCTAGTAGCTTGCACTGCATGCACTCATGTCCCTTGTGCCAGGAATGAGGAATCATCATGTGCCTGTGCAAGCTCAGACAGAGAGGATGGTGGAGCTAAGGGTTTTGTGTGCAGTGCTGTAAAGTGTAGAAGCGCGTAGTCTAAAAGTGTATTATTGCCAAGTGTAAACAAACTGCTTTGGCCTTGTAGTGAGGGCATGGTGATGATCATAGAAACCCGCAGTTAGGGCATTCAAAGGACCACTTGCCCCATGGAATAAAAAGAAATCCAACAAACAATAGAAATATTTATGACCCTGCACGTCAGTAAAAATATAAGCAGAATGCAGAGAATCCAACTTGAAGCAACCTGCTGCATAGGAGTATTGCTATTTCCATACAGTTCCCTGTTTACAGGAACAACCCCTCCTATTTACTGGGGCCATCTGGAATGCTTCAGAGTCTGTTCGGATTTAACACATCTATTGACCCTCTTAAGGCTATCATTTGGTGCAAAATACTTTAAGAGAAGGAATGTAAACACAGACTGTTCTGGTCATGTTCTGTTTCAA
>JAUBOD010000907.1:3105698-3127999 GCA_032353885.1 Nothura maculosa | reverse complement strand
GTCTCCCTGGTCTCTACCAATAATCCCTTCACTGTTTCCTTCCTGCTACAGCTTTTCTCTGTCTTTTCTCAGACATCATATTCCTTGTCTCGGCTTCTCCAGTTTAATGGTGCTATTGGCACAGATATTGCTATCTTCTTATGTGTTGTCCCACCTAATTGCATGGTAACTTTTTCCCACTCTGCAGATAGCTGCTAGTATCTCTCATGACTGATTTACACATTACATATTTGCTCTAGTTATCTTCCTGCCCTTAGATGTGCAGCAGCAAAGCCCAGTGCTTGGCCCTCTGCAAGACGAGGTGACCCCATCACTGCCTTGGTCTGGGGGATTTCTCCTTCTTGTGTCAGGCCTCCCAGGCAGCAGCAGGAAGAAGTATCTCCAAACCTGTCAAATCTATCACTCTTCTCGTTCAAATGTTGACAAGCCTTGGTAAAGCACGCTTTAAACAGTTCTGCTCTCTGTCACTGCTGTGACAGTAATACATGAATCCAAAATCACAATGATTTTAGAAATAGACAGGCAATAGGAACTGTAAAAGCCTGATCCTGATAGGCTTTATTTCCATGAGTATTTTATAGGGAATATTTTTGTACTCTGCTACAGTATGTCTAGATATCCAATAGCATGATCAAGCACTACTCCCCTGCCACTAGGTGCCAAAGTCAGAGCAGATGTCGTCTGAAGGGAGGCCACACCATTTATTATCTCACTGGATGTTGAAGAGAAAACCATATTTATTGTAAAAAGGATCTGATTATGTAAGAGTTTGAATGCTAACATTGTCCCATAAAAAAACTTGATTAGAGCTCAGTATCTGTGAGCCTGGATGATCATTGCTATGAGTAAGAACTGATGTGAATGCACAGTCTAAGAACTGAGCACTAGTTAAGCAAAAAATTCCTAGGTTTTTTGTTTTTTTTTTGAGGGGGAGCTGTTTTGACCTACTCATATTGTTCCTAACAGGCACATTCTGAACTTCTGTGTTATTTTTTGGTTCATACTCTAGGTAGATCCAGTTTACTGATTGTCTTGTTATAGTGTGAAAAAAAAATCCTGGCTCATAAATGACTGAAGGGAGCAAATTCCTATTTGGCTCAGGAAGCAAAGTTTTGCCATTTGCCACCTCATATGCTGAGTGTTGACCAACTGGGCCCCTGCCATCTACTCTGGTAGGTTAGTAAATATTGATATTTATCTTCCACAGAGATTTGTTCATGTGACTCTGTCTAGGCAGTGAGTTTGAATTTTACCCTAGCAGGCTAATGCCCATATTAAAATATTTAATATTATAGACTTCTTGGTGGTAGCATTACTGTTGCTACTAAATTGTTACCATTGACTCTAAGTACATATTGCACTGCAGGTTCTGTGCAGAGGTATGTACATGTGCACCTCTGTCTTCATGTATAGCACTAATTTTTCACAAACAAGAGTGAAGGAAGTATAGCAGCATTCCTTTGCTATTTTCTCTAAATTACCAGAAAATTTAAAATATGTGGTAGATAAACACCAGCAGGGAATCAATAATGTTTAAGTTTCTACTAGGTAAGCAAATCTGGCTATTTTGTTATGTTCAGGTGCACACCTCTTGCAAAATGGAGACATAAGTCAATTTTCAGTGTCTTTGATAGAATAATGTCTCCTTAATGGTACTGTGGAACAACATTAGACAGGTTTCTCAACACCTCCCAGAAGGCTGTGTAAAACAGGTACTTTCTCACAATAAAGTCTCCTCCAGTTTTTAATATTATCTCTTTTTTTTCTGCAGTGATAGTAGCCTATATACAGTGTTTTCACCCCTTTACAGACTGATAATGGGTGAATGTTCATGTGGTCTGTTACACAACACTAAGCTCTTATTTCACTGTCTGCAGTTATGTTCAGTAAGTACAATATGAACATCATCTCAATTAACAGAGTACCTTTAGGGCTTTTCTTAGCCAACTATTCTAGCACGCTTGTCCATACTGTCATCAGCACCTAATCAACTAATGATGGCTGAAAATGAGGAAGGCCAATCCCAATAAATCCGAAGGATAGTAATTTTTCTCTTTTAATGCCCTTCTCCCTCCTTCTTCCTTCTTCCTACGGCACATTGCAGTAAATTAATGTCATAGTGGTTATTACAGTAGCGCTGCTATGGCAAGTATTCAAGCAACGATCCTCGAATATTTTACCTCAGCATTTATTTGTCCATAAAATAAAATAGGATTTATTACAGTACTCTGTGGTTTGAGGACTGCATGGACAGCAGCTGTGACAACTCCTTATCTCCACTACAGGTAGAGATATAGGGATGTTTCCCTGAAGCTAAAGAGAAATAAGGAACACAGAAGTCAACTAGGCAACCACTGTATTACGCAAAGAGGCAAAATAAATAAATATAAGCATGCGGAAAGCCTTGTACCTGATGTGAACCCAAAGAAAAATCATTTGGTAATTTTGTCCTTAAAAGGTTTTAGTCAATTAAAGGGATATTCATTGCTTCTGAGATTGCTCTGTCCAAATCAGATATGGGATTTTGAGTTTGAAAGATGGAAAGATAAATGTGAAGAATTATTGTTGCAAGCCCTATTCAGAGAGGGCATATGGGACAGAATTGCAAGTAGGAAGAAAGATCTTGGGCAATAAAATTTTAGAGGTTTACAGAGAGTGTTGTTCACTTAAGAAATAAATGTTTTTGCCTGTCTGAAGGACTCCACCTTACAAGGAGAGCTCCCCGCCTGCAACATACTCACTGTGAAGCCTTTGGCGAGGGGCTGCGGGTTGTGGGATACCCCTGTGTTCAGCTGCATGGAAATTTCCACGTGTCGTTAACGGCGCCAAGCTCAGTAATTAAGTCTCTCCTGATCTGGATAGGGCTCGTGCGCGCTACGAGCGTGCAAGCCTCTCCTGGGAAGCTCCCCTTGTTGCTCCACTATTTTGTTCTCATCTCCAGCGGGTTCATCCCTGCTCTGGGGTCACAGTGCGATCCCAGTGGTGAGTGCAAAAGGCTATAAAGCATTTTCCATCTTTGCTAGCGTAAGCCCCTGCCAGCATGCTGTGGCTGGAGTGGCCCCTTCATAGACTCAAAGCTTTCCGCTGCCTGGCACTCCTCACTTGAAATACTCTCTCAATATTTGTATTGCTCTCCACTTTCCAATTACAGGTATTTTGCATCTGTTTTCTTTTTGGTAAAAGAAGCAGGTACTCTCAGGATGCAAAATATGTCTGTAAAACTAGTCATATTTGAAAGAATGTTCTTTTCTGAAAAAATATTATTTCATGAAATGAAATATATAAAACAAAACATTTGTCCTTCTGCTTTGTACTGGTAAGTATCAGAAAATGCAAGTACAAAGGAAAAAGTGCTTTATTAGAGGATGTTTGCATTTGGGTAGGCTTGTTCAGAAGGCCTTGTCCAGCAGAATTATGTCCAAGAAATGCTGTCCTGAACATAAGCAAGAATTTGTTCTATGGCCTGGCTATTTTCTGATTTTCCTCAATGTGGTTTCTGCTTAGGTGTAACAAAATATTGGATAATGAAGATAGAAAACCAATAAAGAGAAAAAAATATAAAGAATCGCTTAGAATGAATTCTGTGTGTAATTACTTGCATTTTTGCTAACTACTGTATAAACAACACTTTTAACAAGGCAAATTGGAAGCTTGAAGACAAATCTGCTTAGGGATATAGCTTCAATTTATTACAGAATGATAACTGAAAACTTTGTTTCTGCTGCGTTGCAGTCAATTTCCACTGAGCTCACACTCTGAATGTGTGATTAATCATACGAGTGCTGGAGTTGCCAATAAATACCAAAACCTTAAAACTATAACAACTTGCTCATTTTGTGCGGTCATTCCAAATAGCTAAACAACCAGAAATTGTCAATGTACACCAAGATCAATGCTCCAGGGTCTCTACATAAGATTGATTTCACTCTCTGAGGATTTCATCTCTCTCATCAACAAAAACATTTTGTCCTCCCTAAATAATCCAATCGAATGCCATCCGCCTGTGAAACAGTGAGAGGTTTAAATTGTTTGGATTAATCTCTGCTTTGAGGTGGCCTGGAAAGTCTCTGTAACTTTGTCAAATGTAGCCTGGAGTGAGAACTGCTCTGGTTGATGTGTGCTAAAAATAAGCAAATAAGGGAAGAATCTTGTTGTGGTTTAAAAATAATATATGCAGGAGAAAATATTTTAAAGCTCTTCTAATGTAGAACATTGTATTTAATGGATTATTTCTTGTTTTCAAGGCCTCTCTCCCTGGAGATTGATGGTGGCAGCCAAAAGGCCAGACTCTGAAGAGAGGATCGAGAAAGGAAACTACAGAAACCCACAGACATCTTTCCCTCTGAATGAGCGGAGCAAATGAGAGATGAGTCTGGATAAGTGACCATCACTGCTACCATCTCCTACCTATGGACAGTGAATATACAGGTAAGGGCTCATGGAAATATCCCAAGCAGTTCAAACTCCCTTTCTCTGCCTTCAGAAAATAATTTTGCATGTCTATAGTCTGGAGAGACCCAGTGGATATGTTTCAAAGGAAAATTTTCAGCCAATAGGATAGATTGGAAGCAGCCCAGCACAGTGATTACCTCGTGTGGGTCTGTTGTCCGTAACGTAAAGCAATCTTTGTGCATTGTGTGTAACACTGTAAGCTCTAGGTGCAAACAGGCAGGGCAGCCTGGGAAACCATCATTCCCACACTTTGGTGTGGAGGCCACCAAAGCAGGGCCATGCTAAGAGTTATTTGTGTTAGACATCCAAGGCTGGGGTGAGCTATGGGAATTAAGAGGCTGTTACCAAAACTCTGGCCACAAAGCGAGCATGATTTGTTCCATCTTGGACTGGAACTGGTTCAGAAGCACTAAAAGATCGATGCTGAAGCCTTCTATAGCAGTCTACCCATGTGGAATAATTTCTAATTCTAGCTATCCTAGTCTCAGTGATCAGCCCCGAAACAGTGAACTGGCTTTGAAGGAACTGCATATTTCTTTATAAAGAGGCAAAGAACAGATTGCTCCAGGAAATTATAAATATCGTCACAGTATCTGTAGTCGTAGCTCTGCTTTGCTCAAAACATAAACTCCATTTTGAAGGGCTCTTCTGTTGCAAAAATTTCCCCTTTGTAGAGATGTGCAGCAGATCTTAACAGTGTCATTGTTGTGGACGGATATACAGTCAATTTGAACACAAAAATATTTTCAGGAGAATAAAGCTTAAATTTCTCCTTTGTAAACATTGGAAAGGTGAGAAATGCATATGGAACAAATTATTGAAGGAAGAAGATATCGCTTTATTCTACTGGATCCTAAAAATAGATTCAAAGGGGCATGCCTACCACTCTCAGGAGTACGTATGGATTTCTTCCTGACATTACATTCTCTGAATTGAATGTCAGACTCACCAAGAACAGTTGAAAAAAAATATTTAAAAAGCTAAACTGTTGTTATTATTAGAAAGGCAAGAAGGAATGAAGGATCATGATTATCATTAGAAACACCTCTAAAATATATTTGTGCATTATCTTGGGGCAAATACAAGTGTCACATGCTAACAATAGTTAGGCAGAAATACAGTGATATACTGTTATGCCCCTAGGGCCCTACCTGCAAAACAAGAAGATATTGCAGGGTGTGTGTGTGCATACCAGAATTTTGACAATTTCCTTGGAAAGCAGAGAAAAGTGTTTTTGAGGCACTCACACAAACAAGAATGAAATGAAGCAGCAGTTATGTATGTTGCTGGATGGCATCACCTATTAGTCTACTTGTAGGTATATGAAGTAGGTATAGGAATTGAACAGATAAATATGTAAGCTTTTCAAACAAAAGAGTAAGTATCCTAAATATACTTTGGGGTTCCATTTTTAATTGTTCAAGTGAAATAAATGTAATAGGCACCCGGTTAAATTTACTGATGTGAAATCCACTGGAAAAAATCAAAAATTCCTCTAAGTTTGCATCAAAATGGCTAGAAAATGCTGCCAAGCAGCCACAGGGTACCAGCAGCAAAAGTATTCACAGCTGTTAGATCTCAGCCTTCAGCTTATGACAGAAGAAGAGCAATAGTACAAAATTGTAAGTGAAGTGATGCACGTATCAGTCCTCCTCGTTCTTTCTCTTTAGAGAAAGGAAGCCTCTGATCATGCAAAAACGTGTATATGAGGTTACACATGGGTGGGTTTTCTGATTTTTAAAGGAGACCTCCTGGTTCTGCTTTATCCTTTTTTTTTCTTTTTCCTCCAAGGGAAAAGTTTTTCTCCTGCTAGGTCTCTTTTGCTGTATTGAATATCCATGGGTCTACCTTTCTCTGTATGGGCTAGTGCCATCTGTCCTTAACTGACCCAGGGTCACAGGGGATCACAGACAGGCATGAATGTGTTGATGTTTAGAGCTAATATGTGCCTTTTTTAAAGTCTGCTCACTTAAATAAAATAGTTCAATTTATTTAAGAATGAGGAAATAAAATGTGTCTAAATTTCTTCCATAAGGATATCCTTAGACCTCCCTTGTTATGGTCTTTGCTTTTGTGATAAACCATTTTTAAGTGCTGAATTTGGCTTTCTTTTCTTGAGATCACAGCCCTTTCTGGAGAAGCAGTTAAGTCTTCGGGCTCTTTGCAACTAAGCTGAGAAGCAGATAAAAGCATAAGTTAATGTCTCAATCAGCATCTCAGCATCTGCTTTATGTCTGTATTCCTTTTATCACACTTGTCCATAATGTCATTCTGTTCATTTTCTAGCACAGCAAGTGGCAGGGAGTGACCTTAATCCTATATTTGTCCATATGGGCTCAATAACACACATTGGTATTTTATTATTCCAATAAGGCTGCTGATTATTACAGCATTCTGTGTGTGACATTTTTTTAGATGCACAAGCCTAAGGTGACTAGATGTTTTTCCTTCATTCCTGATAGTTCCTAAAACAGTTAAGCATTCAAGCCTGGAAAATACAAACACCTTATGCATGGAATGCTGTAAAATTTTTCTGACTTCGGATAATACAGAGATTCCTGTCTAGGATAGGGATATTTCTTCTCATTTACCTTTCTGTTCTTTTGCCATTTCCTCTGGTTGTGAGGCATGTACATTAAAGTTATGAAAACACAGTAACACTTTATATTAAGGTGATATTTATAAATATTTTATTATTTATACAGCATTCGATAATATGCTTGTAAAAAAATGTGGAAGTATGCATTGAACTAGCAGGCAAACTATCTGAACAATACTTACATCTTAAAATATTGTTGTAACAGCTTATCGCCTTGCTGTGGCAGCATTTTAAGCATTTATTGATGATGCATTTTATAACATGCCTTACAATAAGTTATTAAAGGATGTAGTGGCACCAACTAATCATTTCATAAACATGAATAAACCATTTATAAAGGGCACCTTAATTTAAAGTGCTTGTGGAAACTTGCATAAAATGTTTTGAAGAGCTGACATGCAGTATTGGTGCTTTCTGCACTGCCAAAGTGGAGTCAGGTCTTGGTATATGTGAGAGTCCCTTGTGGAGCCAGAGCTCTGGTGCTGCTGGTGCTGGAGCTGGGAACTGCACAGCCAGGCCACATAAAAAACATTGGAAATCTCTCCAAGAAGGTACTTGGAGGGTATCTGGAGATTTTGATGACCGCTAACATATAAACTGTTCTTTTCATATTTAAGGATGAAAGGGAGAGAAAATCTGTTTGCTTTTAGCAATGGTCCAACTTGCAGGAAAGAAAATATTGTTCATAGATATTGAGTATATATTTAACACCTTGTCAAGGAATTAAAAGATCATGCAAGATAATCAAGCTTGAGTCAGCAAATAAGTGATTTTTATGTGACAAAGAGAAAGCTTTTATGCTACCAAAATAAAACTCTGAGGTACTTAAAAGGTAAATACTAAGAAATAAAATTGTACAATAATATAGAATCGTTCAAAATATTAGAAAAAGATTATTTCAGGTAATTAAAAATGATGTGGAAAAACATTGCTACAATTTCTACTGTTAGCAGCATTCACTAGGAACATTTATAGAAATGCTTAAAAAAAAATGAAGTCATACCTTATTCCCCTCCCCCTGCAGATATAGATTTTATTTGACCTATTGCTTTTAAAATAGAATGGTTTAAAAAAGCCCTCTTTACATGATAAAACCCAAAGACAAAAGAGAGAATGCAAATCATTTCTATATTACATATATGTTGCTCCATTTGGCAAAATCAAATTAGATCTTTTCATCTCTTTACTGTAGAACAAAAACAGAGCAATATTATGAAATTTTGCAGGGCTTTATTTCTAGGCGTCTTTTGTGTCCAGTCTTTTAAACTCAGGTTTTTCTGCCTTTTTTACTGACAAGCCCACAATTTTCAGAAAAGAAAGCTAGCATTAATTAAGACAGTGCCAGCTGTAATTTTCTTGGGAAGTAAATTTCTGCACAACTAAAGGTTACAGAGACCTTTTCACTGTCAAAATTTACTACAGCCTGTGAATGTTAATGTTTCTAATGAAGACATGTTCTCTGTCCCTGAACTTAAAAGTACCCTGAGAAGAAGGCAAAGAGGAAAAAAAACTCTATTTGACGAATGTATCTGGAGTCTGTGCATTAATGCAGGGTTGTGCCTGCTGGTGCATATTGTAATTATAGTGTTTGGATAGCCTTGTTTTCTAAACAAGGAATATTGCTATAAATTGGCAATTTTGCATGAAGAGTAGGCTTGTAGTAGGTGCCTTATGTTACAAATAAGACAGTGGTATAATAAGCATTTAACCCATTAGACTTAGGGATATTCTTAGCTAAGTCTGGAGAGGAGCTGTAACGTAGAATCTGGGCTGAAAAGGTACTTTTCAGTACCTTGTATGTATGCAGCAGAAGAACATATTCATTATTTGTATTTTTAATGATATTTTTTCTCCATTTTAACTGAAATCGCCTGCTGCCGAAGAGAATTGTTTTTTGCTTTGCTTTCCTATTTGAAGTTGATTATATGGTAATCAACTACATATAGTTGTAGAGTTTCTGTTGTTTCCTGGCTATTTTTTCCCTATCCCTACAGTATTTACTGCCATACAAAATGGCAAATAAAAAGAAAACTTGAACATTGCTGAAAAGTTAGTATGTTTAAATTTTGGCGTCCATGTATTTCATGAGGTATTTCATTTTTTTCATTCTTTGTTGTTTATATTCTAACCAGGGAAGGATAATGTTTTTTAAAAATTGGCTGCTTGTGGGTTTGTGCGTGAGCCTCCAAAAACAAAAACTGCCATGTGAAATTGCTCCTGATCACCTGTGCAGCATTCTGCTCAGTATGGATAGGATGGGTAGAAAAAAACCCCAACAGTTTATGATTTTGTTGATTTAAAATGATAAAAGCAAAGTAATATCAGTTCGGCAGTATTTTAGGAATGTGATCCTAGTGGTGATGCAGATCAGATCCATTTGTAATATGCAATTCTTTTGAAAACGGGACATCAGATTGCATACATAGTGTTTTTCCTGTGTCAGAACAGCCAGGAAATTAGAGTAGGATTCCAAAACACTGAGCTTTAAAGTCAGAAATGGACCAACCTTCAACATTTCTAAGGAGAGGCAGGAGGAATCACAAGACTGCACGTGGCTGCAGCAGTTCTAAGCAAGGAGGACTGGCGTGTCAGAGAGGCTGGGTCAGCCTTTGCAGCAAGGCAAAGCCTCACAGCCCCTTCTGGAGTGGGTTTGTTGTGTTGTTGACTTACCTATCAGCTGCTTTTATGAAGGCTGCCTCTTCATCCTGCCCATCAGCGTTAGGGAATAGGATGGAATACTGGGACAAAAGTGTGGGAAATCAATGTCTTAGTAAATATCTATATGGACACTAGGATAATCTACTAAAAGCCATGACTGTCCTATACCAATAGAGATATCAGATCTCATTACTCATCTAGTCCCTTTTTGCAACATGTAAATTGGACTTCATTTTGACTCTCTTCCAGTCCAATGCATGAACGTTGCTGCTGAACACCCTTGAAGCTCTCTCAAAGGATATATTTTATGTATTCATCACTCTAATCTGCTACATGGTCAGTAGCCCTGAATAATTATTTAAAATCTTTCAGCTAATAAGTCAATATCCTAGATACTGTAAGTCCAGATAGTAACTTGGTATGATGTAGTTGAAAGTCTTAATAGAGTGCTGCAGAGTGGGAGAAAAGCGATGCAGTACAGGTAGACTGCTAACTGTAGGCCACAGTCACTAGAAAGGAATATCAAACAAATAGTCTTTTCCTGAGGAAAAAAAGAAAGCATGGGCTGGCAGCATAAAAAACCATGCTCATGTGCAACCTGAATTGGAAGGAATCTCCCAGGATATTTGAGCTTTTGTTTAGGGATTGCACAAGGATTTGCACAGGTTTTAGTTAACTTAGACAAATCACCAGAGACATCATTATTGCCTTTTAAAGAGAGCTTGTTTCCACTTAATTTAAACCTGTTCCTAATTGACTTGATCTGAGCCTAAATAGTCCTTGTTCAAGTAAAGAAAGTACATCACCCATTTGTTACTTGAATTGGTTTCAGATTTGATCTTCGGTTAAACCAGTGTTACACAGGATGAAGAGACAGCCTTAGACTTCCTACTGTGAGTAAATATAAGTAAGCAGAGCACATAAGGGAGTATTGCCCATGTGAAAATCATGTTTGGAAACATAAGCTGAAGGAAGTGCCATAGAACCATGTTACTAAGGTAACAGATCCCTTTGTCTATGCATGCTCTGAGCAGCTCTCTGTGGCCTTTATCTGGGTCTCAACAGAGCTTTTCAAGAAAAGTATATGAAGTCTCAGAAAAAAATATGTCCAAAACTTAATGAAAAGCAAGAAGTATCCAAACTATTAAAAATATTTTTTCTTGTGTTTTGCTATGAAATACAGGAATATTAAAACTCTGGCTTTGTTATTTCTTCTCAGATAGAAAGACCTGGAGTGTCTTCTCTTTCTGTTCTCTTCAATTATTCCTACTGGTATGATATATTAAAAAAGTGTTAGCTAAGACTGTGTACCCCAAATATTTTTCTGCTGAGTTGTCTTATGGAGCACTACTGGAATATAACCCAGAATATAGTCATATTTAAATCTACAGCTGAATTCTCCTCCTCTGTCCCTGGAATTTGTCAGATATCTTGGAAAGGGACAAAAATATTTTACTTAAATTGACTCTAATATATCTTAGACACTATTGCTTTAGGAATGAAAAATTTGATATAAGAAAACTTCCTGCTGTGTTTACTCTCATAGGTGTTCAAAAATAAGGGAAATCAAGAGAATTGGGGAGAGAAAAAAAGAGAAAAAAAAGGAGCCATTTTTCATGGTTTAGTTTCTAGTATTTTGTCTCATCTACTGAGTTGCCAAATAGCATGAATGCCTGTTTAAAAAAAAATAAAACAGTTTTTTATGAGCCAGAAATCTGCAGTAGTTAGGTATCAGATAGGTGAGAAAGCCATTTAGATCAAAAGCAAGTGAACAAGCACAAAATTTCTGAAATATGAACAAACGATGTAGAAGGTCGATGGAGGAACGAATTCCTTTGAGCATATGGAAAGGGCACTATGGAGAAGGTAGTGAAAATCACATGAAAGGGCAATGCTCTGAAGGCGAGAAATGGTGCCTGGATCTAAAAAAAAAAAAAGAATAAAAGAATTCAAATCAGTCCAAAAGTCTGGACGCGAAGTGAAACTGAATGACCCTCCTTCAAGTAATAATTCTGTTTGGTTCCTCGTTTTCCAGACTGACTTGACCATCTCCAGCTCGTGCCATGGAAAACCAAGGGCTGGCAGCTGTATAAACATGGTCATTTCAACAAGCCCTTGTTGTTTTACTTTGCTGTTGCATGAACATGAAGACATTGTATTCTTTGGTTTGGAATAACTACAATTTCTGGTGTTTGCACATCAAATAAAAGATTGGGGCATCTATCCCAAAAGAGCTGCAGCTCCTTTTCTTGGGTGGTGAGGGAGCTCCTGGCCAGGGCCAATGCTGGGCTTAGCACCTCTGTCATTTGTCTCTTAACACCCTGTTCCCACGCTTCTTGCAGGGTTCTTGGCCCTAACTGAGAGCAAATAATATTTATTATAGAAAAAATAGTATTTTGTAATTGGGAAATGGATTGTGTTTTGTTTGTATTCGAAAAGATTCTTCTTTCCAGTTTTGTCCTTATCTTGGCCAAATCTTTGATCTGTGCCTCAGTTTGCCCATCTGTCAAATAGGGTCAGAATACTCTTGACCAAATATACTTCCATATACTTTCATGTGTGTTCAAACCTATATGAGACTTCGAATTGCTGCAATATGTCCAAATTGCTTTATTGTTTAAATATTTAACTCTCTTACATTCCAGTTTCTTATAACTCTCATATTTCACTGCTGGATTTCAGGTTCTGTCTGTCTGTCTGTCTCACACGAACAAACACAAACTAACTAGTGAACTTTTAACAGGTTTCTGTCCCATGCAAAAAGAATATGCTACAAAGACACTTGACATACAAGCTATGGAGAAAAAATATTGGTGAGTTTGGATTAGTTCCATGCAAGACTTGAGCTAAATTGCTTAAGCAAGTAGGTATGTAGTTCTCCCTTCAGCTCCTAAGTTTTGTCATTCTTTCCTTCATTGTCATATGTTTAGTACTGGGTGAGATATATGCAATTTCTTTCATGTAGTCCCTTAGCAAATAAACCCACTGCAGTACGAGCCTTGAAAGAATGCAATTATGTATACATGCTATATTTCCTACATAGCTGAAATTCATTCCGCGGTTACGTACTGCATGGTGAAGCAGTAGTGAAAGCTTGCCACCCTAAAGTGGCAGCTACATTTGTGGCTAGTGTCTGTTTTTATCAAAGGAGAACACCTGAAAGGAACCTCTTGCCTACTGGAATGTTTGTCCATGACACCCCGAAGGCTGCTGTGAAGGAAAGGTGTTAGAAATGGTATATGCACAAGTGCAAGGCTTTTCCAGAGCACAAATTTGGTGGGATGGATAATTTTGTTTCCAAATATATTAATTTCTAAATGTATATTTCCAATATATTTAATTCCAAAAAAAAACTTAATAGCAGGTGAAAATATTAGAATTCTAGCCTAAAAGAAGAAAATGAATAGTAATTCCCATAGTGATCTTCATTCGTGTGGTCCTCGGAGAAAAGATAGATGACAAAAGCAATGACTGAAACTAAAAGATAAAAACATGATTCACGAATATGAATGTGGGCAGTGCACACTCCCTAGTGACTCAGGGTGAGTATTTTACATGTGATTCATAAGGAAAAATAATTGTTTTATCAGATGCATTCCTTACATATGTCTGGGGTTAATATTCGTCTTATTTACAATCGAGTTTCAACTCTTATATTAGCATAGTGGTGCTTTCCAGCAGAGACATGAAAGAAAAGAAAGAAATTTCTTTATTCACTAGCATGACACAGCTACTCTCCTCCGCACAAGTGACATTTGAGTATTGATCAGCGTTCTGCAAAGGAGCTTGGTATGTTTTTGCAAGGTTCTTGGCATATGTGGTTTATTAGAAAAGATTTTCTGAGTAACATGAATAAAATCTGGAGATTTTGTCTGTGTAGGTTTATGAATCATGCCCTTGGAGATGTCGAAGCAAGGATCACACCAGGGGTGGTTGTGCATTCGTAACAGCAGCCTCTGTTTGCCAGAGTTCAGGCTAGGCAAACTCAGGGAGCTGGCATCCTGCCCCCTGGACCCATTTGGATCTTACGAGGTCTATCACCTCTGGTCTATATTAAGAGCCAAATTCTTTGGTTTTGACAAAGTACTTTTTTTAAAAAAAAGAAATTCTGAAAATTGCAGGTACTTATGGAATGCCCAAACTTAAGACCTCGCTTTCAGTAGAACAAAAATTAAGTTCTTATTAAGTGTTTGCTGTTTATACAGGATCATTGGACTATCAGAATAGGCATACATAGAGGTTATGTCTTTGAGCAATCATACTTTCCTAATGCCATATGAAATTCTTTTAAATAATGTGGACATCTGCTTTACAGGCGATGTATTAAAACTCTTAAAGAAGCAGCATCTTCTGCCACTTGAGTGTGAAATTTGTGCTGACTGTGGCAAGCAAGCTGCCAGGGAAGGTCAGAATCCAGAACTCAAGATGTGCAAGGGCAGTGAGTGGGAAAAAGAGGAAATTGTCACAGTCACAGACCAAATAGAAAGAAAAGGAAGGCATCTGTGTCTGCATATATATATATATATGGAGAAGATAGGCACTTTCCAGATGCTGTTAGGTTCTTCCTTAATGCGTCAGAAACCATATATCATACCTGTATGCATGCAAGAGATTAGGTTTTGAAAGCATTCTCACCTGTGCTGCACTTAGATTCTTTTTTTTTTTCTTATTTCTTATTTTACTACTGTTTTCTGTTATCTTGCAAGTGGATTTCGTACAGAAAAGCAAGCATTTGCTTGCATTTTGTCTGCATTTTCACACATGATCTGGCTACTTCAATAGTTTCATTATAGTTATGTATAGCAACAGTGTTGAATTGTGTTTCTTGGTCACTGCTACTAGAATTTTTTTTATGCTGTTGGAGGTTTTTAAATGTGCTAGTATTTTATTCTTGGGTTGATCCTATAAAGCATCCTTTGTCATTTGACACTTGTACTTATGTGGTTAATTGCACCACTCAATATTTTCCCTAATTAGCTCACTGTGCAGTTTAAAAATGTTGGAAATTCACTGACAAGAGCATGTAGTTTCTATCCTTTCTTAACACCATTTTTGATACTGTTTCCATTTTGAATATAGTATTTCTGGGAAATCCCTGTTAATAACAATAGCCTTTGCTTAGAAGAATTCTGAGTTTGTAATCTCCAATTGCACAATGAGCCTGAGATCTAAGTACAAAGAAAACTGTGAAAAAATACTGAGGAAAGATTTGATTATGTCTGGAATATAATAAATGGAACTGCTGGCTCTAAAATACAATATAGTTACTTAAAAATCCAGTTCTGGTGCCAATAGCAATGAATTGAGTCATAGAATGAGAGCTTTTGGAAGTCTTGAAGTTAATTTTAGAGAAAGGAGTAAATTATAAGTGAACTCAGAATTCCTTTTTGCAAGGATGGGATAATCTAGAACTGACCTTAGAAGTCTGTATTGGAAGTCACAAGGAGGCAGCCCAGTACAATCATGGGCTGAAGTACTCCTTTCTGGAATGGGTGTCAGCTGCTGGGACATCCCTGTTTCCAGAATAACAGCAATTTAGTGTTAATTGTCCTGCACAGTCCACATCCTTAACACACCTTCTTTTGTTTTTATTTGTTGGGAAAACTAAATGGGTGTTCTGGCCCAGAAGCTGCAGATTAAACGTTAAAGTAAAAAGGAGAATTGCCTGTCCTCGCTGGACTGGTCCCAAGGTTTTTCTGTTTTATCAAAGGAAAAGGCATTTTAGAAATGCCAGTATAGAGTGAGGGAGAGGCAGCTGCATTCATTTTGGAATTGCATTTTTAAAAACTGGCCTGAGAAAAAATGTTTATTTAAAACAGTTACTGCAAATTATATTGTTAGTGTCCTAGAACAAATGGTCAGTTAATAGCCATTTTTTTGGCAAAGAGAGAAAGCCTGGACCCCACACCTGTTTAGCTGTAGCTGACAAACAAAACAATCTTTCAAATAGAACCAAATGCCCTTGAATTTTCAAAGAAAATATAACTCCTCCGTGTAGCCTTAGGACAACATAGTCTGTTTGTTGAGAAGCATACTTAGTAGCTAGCTACAAATCTCTTTGCTCTGAGACTGAACGATTGTCATACATTTTGTTCTCTTTGTCTCAGCTGATAGTATCTGTAGTACTATTCAGAGATAGAAAATTTGTGTCTGTCACTGTACCTGTCAGAAAGGAGCAATACCCTCTGGCAGCAACAGTCTACTTTATGGAGTTTTATTAGTGTAATGAATGAAAGCCCAGTAGCTTGCCCTATAACACTTCTAAACTTTGGATTTTAAAAGGAATCATTATTAACAATGAAAAACAACTAGCAGCTTGTTTTATGTACACTTTGTTAAAAGCTCCACATATTTCTAAGAGGAGATTAATCTACAGTAATTTGTCATCAGGCTCTGAGTGAATGTAATAGAAGCCATACGAATGCAGAATGTTCTGCAGGAAATTTGTAAACATAATGCAATCATGTGTTTGCATTTGTGACTCCTGAGTAGCTCGCAGCAGCTGTATAAACTTCTACTCTTGCACAGCGGAGATGCTTTGTGGGACTGCAGCTGTGTATTATTAATTGCATGCGATGCTTTCGTTGGCCACCATATATGCTAATAACAGAAATGTGCACCAGTTGATGTCTTTTTTTTTTCTTAACTTTTTCTCCCAGAAGATCCATAACCTTTTATAAAAGGCACCGGTTACCTTGTGGCATATCCTTTTTAAACACTAAGCACTAACACATTAACTCAACTGTGCAGGAAATGTTTCTCATTTACTGCTTCCAGTATGACAAAAACTAAATAGCAAGGAGTACCATAAATGCTTTCAAGGCCTTGAGTTGGTTTGTTTAATAAAAATGTGCTTTTCTGATGCTCTGTAGACCCTGCATCTGGATGCTAATGACAGACCTCATCCAACAGTCCTGAAATCTGAAGAAAACTGTTGACTTCAGTGGTTCAAGCGCAGTGGCTTTTGTGAGTTCTGTATTTATGCAGGTTTAATTTTCTATTTCATAAGAACTTGCTTGCCAAAGAAGACACAAAACATTGTTTCTTACAGTGATGGGACATTGCTGGAGAAAAATGCATTGAGGTGTTCAGATTGCGCTTTCTTTGGCTGAGGCCATCTTAAATGTTACAGTGCACATGAAATTACTGCTCTTTACTGTGATGCAAGTAGGGTTCTTGATACTCTAATGTTCCCTCTAGTGCGGAAGCAGGATATGCTGCTTTTGGAAATGTAAGAATGTTCCAAAAAGTTGATAATCAATTGAGAGGTCGCTCAGGAGTCAGAGCTCATGCTATGCTGTGATCTGTGGAGCTAAGATGTCCTTAGCTGTTCACAAATGCTAATATTGGATGGATAAGGACTGATTTGCTAGGAGTATACCTGAAGTTCATTAAGACACCATGTCCAGTAAATTCCTTCACAAGTGAATGTGATACTCTATGTCCATATTTGCCTGTTGGCATAAATATATATACATATAAATATATATCTATAAAAAATAGTGATTCTTGTATCCAGCTGATTAACTAAATAAAACTTACTCATTTAGATTTTCCTGCCCTGACAAAGAATTCTCTTTTAAAGCACTTTGCTTTTAAAGCAGTTTGCATAGGAACTGCTCAAGTTCCTGTTCTTCACTGAGCTGAACTTAAGTTTTCAGATAGCCTGTAGCATGTGCCTAGTGCTCACAAACTTCCTATGTGAGGAGCGCTAATTGAACTTATCTGTCAGTACCAGTTCCCACATTATTTTAATCCAACACCAAAAGATGTCTTTGAAAAATTTTATTCCAGAAAAATCTTCATTCTCATTTTGCTCAGTCACATTAATTCCTTTCAATATCTTCTCTCTAAAAACACAGCTCACATTTACTTACAAGAACAAGTTAAGAGAATTATCTATGACTTATATGTTTCTTGGTGGACCACCCAGAAAGCGTCTGGACTCACTTCATCTCTTCTTTCTCTTCACAGCATAATTTATGTGTGATAATTAAATATACTGGACATCTGATTGTCACTGATATTTCACATTGGTGCAAATGGCTTGAAATTTGGAAAGTCTTAAACTATTTGTTTGCTTTGTAAGCAAGCATTTACCACATAGCAAGCCAGCAGCTTCTGCAAGTCATGTGAGAACTTTGTATGCCAAGCAACTGTACTTAAAATTTTGCTTAGTCCTTTCTAATTTTATGGTAAGTTGCTCAGCATTCTTTTCTCTCTTTTTCCTGATGTCAAATAAGAAAAATAACTTCCAGAATCCTTCTAGACCTAAATATTTTGTTTTAGTTTTTCTCCTGAAGGATAATAATTCTGGATTAATATACATAGATTTTAGAGAGCTTTGCATGTGTGTGTCATAAATACATTACCTACCTACAGATATAGCTAAGGAACATCGTATGTCTCAATACTGTGTTCTGCAGCTACTTGTTTTCTTTGCCTTGTTCTTAAAAGACTTAGCCCAGTTAAAGAAAAAAATTGAACACTTTGAAGCTACTCTTTCCAAAGCTATTTTAGTTCCTGCATTTGCCAGAGAGAAATGAGCTTGCAGTGGCACATAGGGTGTAGGTTACAGATTGGCAAAAATATTCTTCTGCCAGATTTTTACCCTGATTGTATGTGATGACTAAAGGCAGTCCCTGGGTATTTGGTGAAGATGTCTCTATCCCAGCTCTCAGTCTAATAACAGACTTTATCCCTTCTGAGAGATCTTGCTGAGTATTAATTCTGAAATTTTTGACCCCAACTCTTATGGAAACGATAGACTTGCTAATATGGTAGGTAGCATTATAGTATTGTGTGTATATAGCAGTATATTCTTGTGTATTAGTAAGCTAATTAGAGCATTGCTGAGTGTGTAAGGGGAGGAGAGATCACTGAAGAGGGACTGTGTGCACTGCATAGGAGGCTGAAACACCTTACTCCTATTGATCAAGGATCTGTTAGAAGGAAATTACAGCTTATTTGACTGATTTTTCTTGGAGTAAGCTTGAAGGGAAAGCCTATGGATTAGTTAGAGTATCTGCTTCCAGCTGTCACTAGCTGGAGCAGTAAGAGTGGCTTTTTGAGATCATCGTGCTTACCAACTCTACCTCCAAGCAAAGACAATGTCTGCATAGGCAGGATTCTGGATACAGAAACAGTGCCATATGCTTTGCGATGATAATGTCATATATTCTAAATGGTTTCCTACCTCAGCATATCCAAGATTACTGGTTTAAAAGCTGGTATTTAATCTTAGCTACCTCGATAGTAACTTTCATGTCCTTTTACAGTTACAGATTAAGTTCCTAAAACTAACACCAATCTCTTACAGAACTTAAACACAGCAGAGAAAGAATGCAGTAATAGCCAATACAAATATTGAGCCAAAAGTACACAGTGCAAACCCTAGCCCACAGAAAAGAATAAATAAAGGACAGCTCTCCCAAGACTCTGCTTAGTCAAGGTTTGCCAAATGTGCTCATGTTCAGGGCCAAATAATGCTACTCCTCCAGCTTCCATCACTGGAATCTTATAAATTAGGGTGGTCTTTTTTTCTTTTTTTATATTAATTTTCATCAAGCTCTGTTTCTGTGTTTGATACCAGCAGTTAGTTAGTAGTTTTTCTTTTCTGTTCTTGCCAGAATTCTCATCTACCTCCTTTATAGCTGCTACCTGAGCTATCTTTATTGTTCTTTTTTTTTTTCCTTTTATTGTTCTCCTTTTCAAACTGCTTTTCTCTCTCACTATTCTGAAAGCCATTCAAAAAATTCCTGTCCACAGTATGAATAAAGTTTTCCTACTGGAAGTTGGGATCTTCACAGTTTCTTTCCTTATTAGGCCCAAAATTCACTTTCCACTGAGAGGTGGTTTAGTCTGCTTGCTCTGCTGTACCCTCGCTCATATGCTTTTGTATTTCTCTCTTTCATTTGCATTGAAACCTTTCAAGCCTCTCACTTTAACAAGCTTTATTTTTAAAGTTTCCCATGTGAACCTTATGTAGGAGTCTAGATTCATTGCATATGGCCTCTCGGCTCGCCTTTCCAGATGCTAAGCCACCTCAACTTGTGGTCTAGTAAATTTTTGCTAAGTAGAAATCACGATGTCTTTTGTTTCTCTCTAAAGAGCAATGTGCTCTTTTAGTATGGCCTCATTTCTCCTCTCAGACACACCCAGCCAACAGAAGTTAGATTAACTATTTTTTTAAAGAGGGTTTTTTGTGTTTGTTTTTTTTTTGTTTGCTTCTTTCTTTACTTTATTTTCATAAAGAGGAACTTTGGGTTAGCATGAAACCAGTAACATAGTTCCAGAAATCTCATTTTCCCCTCAGGCAAGTGATGTAAATTTTTTGCAGCCCTTGTGCATGTTTAAAGTAATGCCAAGTACAAAAACGATACCTGTTATGCATCAAATTCAATAAGGCATGGAAGTGGCTTAAATTCCTCTTTGCCTCTTTTTGTGCTCCTTTATCAACTTTGCCCTCCAAGTAGAGTGCTAGCAGTGTAACAGACAAACCAAACCAGGAATCTTCTGGGGAACCTGCATCAAGAAATAGCTAAATTGAACACCACCCATGAAACTCAGCTCAGCAGGTCTGGAAGGCACAAGCTGTATGTCTGCCTTAAGTGTCCTTATGTCTGAATTCATTGCCTGTGACTTCTCAGCTCTCCCTTTCCAGATGCTAAGTCTCCTCAGCCCCTCCATCTGCATGGTTTGTAGTAATGTCCTTGTAAACTTATATTGGGTCTGCAAGCCTTGACCTCTAACTAAACTTGAGTCTACAGTGAGTCAAAACACACCAAAGTTAACCTTCAAGGCAGCCTTTGCAGCAAGTGTATATTTAGGCTAAATTAAATATTGTTTAGTAACAAAAGCTTCTGTCTCAGATATCAATTTTTTTAATTATTTAATAAGAAGTCCGCTGTGTTTTCTTATTCCAGAAATAATGAATACAAGCACCTTGAAACAACTTTCGTCTCTAAATAGCTCAGCTGTCTTTACAAAATCCATTTGTAAGACAAAAGATTTATGATGAAAAACCATATATTCCATTACGGAAAAAAAATTACACCTCTAAGTAAAATCTTCTGACAGACATTTTCAGAAGGCACCTTTTTGTACAGACTTGATCTTTTAATCCATGCTGGCTCTTACTCCTTCTGCTTTGAAAGACATACAGCCCATGGGTCAGATCTTTGAGCAAACTGCTACTAAATATGTCGACAACTTTGTGTCTAACCTACAAGAGAAGTTATTCTGGATACAGATGCCGTTCCTTATTTTTAATCAAGTTCACTGAAATCACACAGATATGGTACTGAAAAAGGTAACACTTTCATGTGAAAATCTGAGTTCATTTTGCTTGAATTCCATATGCAGGAAATTGTTTCTAGGTGAATTTCATTCCTCAGTGTTGGTTGAATTTTAAAGCCTTTTTCTTTCTGCAGGAATGGGCCATATAGGCAGTGTTTTCTGTGTCTTCTCCACAGACAGTTTAAAAAATGTGTTTTACTTCTGGTGAAGGAGTCTCCAGCTGTCTTCATGGAGTGAATTCTTCAATTTAGAGCATGACATCTGGTGAAACAGAAGCTGCTCCTGTAACCCTGGGACACTCAAAAGGTAGGAAGGAATGAGAGGATTCACTGCAGCAGTGTCTGAGTTTGTTCTTCTGGTCTCTGAGAGAAATCCCCTTTCTGAGGAGAATTACTGCTTATAGAGCCAAATAAGTGAAAAGAAAAAGATAAATCTGCCTTTACACACATATGAACTGTACAGGCCTTTCAGAGATTGTGGTCCAGTGCAGCGGGAAAGTTCCCACTTTTGCCCACATTTTCCCTAGAATTCAGTTTGCCCAGGTACGTCTAAGAGCCAGTTAGGCCAGTAGACATCGCTAATGTTTCATTCCTCCTCTCCGTCCTGATGATGAACTTGAAACTGAGCATAGTGAAAAGTTGCTTAACTGTTCCCCCACACACAGCTGTGCTTCCTGTTCCCACCCTTTAAATCTCCACAGTCCCCATAGTGCTTTTGCTACTATTGGGGCAGTTTGTTCCTTGTCTGTCTTAATAGATCTGGTCTCAGATTCCCTGGGCCACCATCTTTAAATCGGTTGCCTGTATCATAGGAATTTTATTTCATACTCAAAGACAGCCTTCCTCTGCCTAGTGAGCACTGGTGGACATTGTGATGGAGAAATCATCCTGCCCTTCCCTGTCACTGCAGGCTGCTACATCTTCTGGTCTTAACTTAGGTGCTGAGAAGCAAGGCAGAAGAGAACTAATAACCTCCCTGCCACTGCTCCTGAGAAAGCTATTTCTGGGCCTTGTCCGGCTATTGGAGTAAGTGGGGACAAGAAAATATCCATATTTAAGTCATATGCCAAATGGGAGTACTTTCCTTACTGTGCTGAAGATACCGATAGAATTCTCTTCCCCTTCTTTATCTCTTCTTTCTACCCCTGTCAGTCGATGGGGCTCTTTAATAGTAAGACCGCCTACTCTGCAGTCACACAGCATGCTCCTAGATGAGCTTTGATGTCAGGTAATCATTGCTGTATATAGTAATAAATTATATGTTTACATAACAGAATTCCCCTGGCCTTTGATAC
>JAUBOD010000907.1:3095698-3100698 GCA_032353885.1 Nothura maculosa | reverse complement strand
CATTGTGTCCTTTAGACCCTGTTTTGGTTTCCTGAGAACAGATGAATGGAAATACTTTTTATACTGCAGCCTGAGAAACAAATAACATTTTGCAGTGTGCAGGAATCGAAGATGCTGTCATCCAATTTGCTTTTTTTCTGGTTTCAGAAGATAAGGGCTTTTTTTTTGGAGAGATATAATATATAAAAGATGGAAATGTCCTCTTTTTGACTAAGGTACTGTAATTCTCACAACATGAAAAGTAGCTCAAAGAAAAATCTGACTGGCCCCCTATCCTCCTTCCTTGTTTCCTACAGTGCTGTATCCAAGACATGCTTTATAGGTGACTGCATACATCATGCAGTGCTCTAAGTGTGTCTTTACAAGTATCCTGAATGCTGCTTGAGTATGGAAATTACCGACAAAAGAAATTAAGAGCAGGAACCCCATGATTAGACTAATGCATTGATCAAGTCAATTCTTCTCTGTTTCACTGCCAACACACCACATATAAAAGCGTCATTAAAGAAACTTTGCTGTCTCTCCTACTAATGGTCTACAATTTGAGCATGCCCTGATGATTGACAGGCTGTGCCAGGGCTGCCTGTGTTGTCTGAAAAAGCCACATTGGATCAGCGGAAGCTTAAAGCAAAGCATAAATTATAGATATATGTCTGTTTCTTTGATGATGTGAGACTAGTAGGTGCATCCCACTTCCATCACACAAAGAACCACACTTTCATGCAGCTTTTTCACTTTGTCACATCACATTTGAAAAAACAACAGTGAAAACATAAATGTTCTATTTTTTTTTAACAAACAGCCTGTTCAAAGCCAGTTTTGAAGTTCTTCACTTTCTGAATTAATTAAATATAAAATAACTGTTAAATTGCAAAGTTCGGTGCAGCAAGGATTGTTGCCTTATTTTCTCTCTCTATTTGTCATTGCTGTTAACTGCTTTGCACGTTTCTGAAGCAGAACTATGGAATTGGAGTGTTCTCAGCATTTTGACCGTTCAAAACAAGAGGGAAATTCTTTTGCTTTGTAGATTTTGTTATGAAAAGGTGATAGAATTTTATTACTCCTATATTACAGAATCTTCGGTAATATTCTAACAATGAATTTGGGACTCAGGATAATGCTTATAATTATCAAGCATAAGTATGTGTAATATATTTATATCATAAAAAAGAGACAGATTGTCATTATAATCTTACCCTGCCAACATGCAGAATACTGCAGACTTATTGTAATATTAATAGATGAAATGCTACCTAGTTTGTTGATGTCATTTCTTTACCAGAACAAAAATCTCCATTATAGATTAATTCAAGAATTTGATAGTTATGGCTAATAGTCAGCCAAAAATAATAGTACATCATTGTTCAGTCATATAGTAATTAGACTAGCAATGCCTTTTACATTTGCAATTTCAATGGAATGCTTAAAATATAATACTAGACAGATACAGGATAGATGCATTATGTACTTCTGAGATACTGCAGGAGAGAGACTTGATGGCACTTGACTGAAGTAGATTATAATTTTTTTAAACAGTATGGCATCTTGTTTCCAGTATTTAGTGTTTTAGAGTTGCTGTGTTGTCACTGAACTTACTCTTAAACTATATGGAGATGGCCCCTTTCATGCTTTGCTTATGTCCAGTTTTACTTCATAGAAATAGCTTTTTGAGTAAAGCCTACACGTACTTTGTAAAATACTCATCTTGTATCGCTTCTTTTAGAGATCAGACATTTCCTTTTCCCATAAGGTCTAAGGATCTGTAAGTTGACATAATTCTGCACAAATCACTCTGGTAGTGTAACTTAGACTGTCCAAATTCCCCTTGGACTGTGGCCTCTGTAACTGTGCCATCACTCACTTAACTTCACCTTATCTTTAAATAAGTTTAACCAGAAGGGACTTGTTCAACTCACCACCTCTTGAGTAACGTGAATTATTTATATGATCTTCATATGTGTTTGTTAAGCTCTATAGAGTAAGCTGAAGTGTAGCTGTTTATTCTGTTCATGCCTAAGTGTGCCATGCCAGGCTTTGAGCTTGGACTAGCTACAGTACAAACCTCTCTTTTTTGCTGTTCTTTGATGGAAATAGACATCATTTTTTCATGTTGTACAATGGCAGCAGTGTTTTTTCAGGCTGCACATTACCCTGGGAACACATGAAGAGACATTTCACATGTTCGGTGTTGTTGTGTTGCCGCTTCCCAGACCACCTTCCTCTCCTGCTTTGCTGAAATGGATGTACAAGAAACTGTATAGAGCCATGCAGGACACTATAAACATGCCAATTAGTGTAAATTGCATTTCAAGTAAATAACAATTGTCATATTTTTATTAATGATGCCAGAAGACTGTATGTGTTGTCTACTTGGAGGCAACATTCTTGGTGGAACACAATTGTCCTAATGATAGTCTAAAATATTTTAGAGGAATGGAAACCCTAATTTTTCAGACTTATACTAGTTGATTTTGATTTTCTTAAGTACATGAGATCTCCTGCTTTCCATCTGGAATTGGTCAAGAACACCAGTGTTAATGCTCTCCTATTAGAAGAAATGACCTCAAAGGCATCAGTCCTGTTCCATTCTTCTGTGGATGATGTTCCTTAAACTTAAGATATTTTAACATCACAGTAGATCATAGGATGAATAGTGTCTACAGAATTAAAGATGATGCCCTTTTCAACATCAGGTGTGCTCAGGTTAAATCTTGCTTAGGATTTTTTTATTATTTTTTTCTCCTGTTTTCTTTGAAATGCTTATGTCATCTTACATAGAGCGGATTTTCACCTTGGCAGAACAGCTTCATACATTTCAGTTTTTCTGCCCTTCTGGACTGGAACATGTTCCTGTGTGCTGATAACAGGGTGCAGCTTTGGAGAACCTGCAAAAGACAAGGTATTTGTGCATCCTTTTTAGAGGTCTATTTCCAAGAGTCTTTTGAGACCAATTCAGAACTCTCCCTAATTAGAATAGGACTCCATTATTTATATGGAGTCTCTGTTAATTTCTTGATGTTGCTTCTTGGTGTCAGTAAAACTCTGCTCTGCCTCAAGATTTTTTCCTGTACTTGGTTATATAATGGAAGATAGGCAGAGGAGGCAGTAGTCATTTTATTCACTATTTTTCATTCAAATAAAAGGATTAGAGAGACTGATTGAAAGAAATATGAATATGGTACTAGTAAAGGAAACCTCCCACGCTGAAAGGTTTTGTTAATGCGCTGAACTCCTCTGCTTTCTCTTTTTTTAAATGATTTGGGAAGTGATATTGGACCAAAAGGCATCATATTTTAACTAGCATTCATCACCCATTCATAAAGCTAGGTTATACTGCAGGAAGCATCAGCACATGGTCTGAAGCTCTGGAGTGAAGGTGTCTAGTACAGGACCAGATCCTACTCTGACCGGCTGGGTATCCTGAGGCATGGAGGCAGATGTCCTGAAGCTGCAGAATTTTAAGGTCAAGCAAGCAGTCATCTACTGAGTTTAGTGATACACAGCAGCGCTGGAGGGTTGGGTGAAACTAGGCCCTCTCGGAGTAGGTAAGAGTATTGCCTCTGGCACTGTTTTCATCAAATCCTGCTGTAGTAAATGATGAGAGATTAGTCAGATGAAGTAGAGGGTAGTAGTGGCATAAACTGAAAAACTGTTTGAAAACAAACAAGCAAACAAAATAGTAGTCAATACTGCTGCCTTTTGTGACCTTGTTTTTTAGTTTCTAGGTTTCTCGTGATAGTCATTTCTTGAGTTGTAAGCTTGACATCTCCTTCTATCAAAGCAGAGTTGGAAAGCCAGCTCTTGTATGTAAAGTTTTAAATACAGTATGGCAATTACCTGTCCCATTATTTATATGGAGTCTCTGTTAATTTCTTGATGTTGTTTCTAAAAACAAGGGACATATTTGATTTTTTTTTCTTGGCAAAATTGTTTCAGAAGCAAATGTTTTCAGAGAAAACATTACTAGTTCCGCATCCTATGTTGAATGGTTGATTATTCCATCATCAGGACTGGGTATAAAAGTTAAAATAAAAAGAAGTGCAGTAGGAAAGAAAGGGAGCTATGTTATAATGTGGAGGTTTACATGTTTGTTGTGCTGATCTAAAAGGAAGGAGCTTTTATTGCTTAAAGAAAAATTCATTTCTCAAGTTACTCAACTCACAAGGTGATAACAAAAGATCTGCCTTGCTGTGCTCCTCAAGCCTCAGCTCTGCAACCCATAGCTTAGAGTCAAGAGTGGGAAACAGGTACCGGTACGGGAGCAAAGCAGCCTCCTTTCTTTTTGTATCTGGGTCATCTTAATTGATCCCAGCAGACTTCCTCATGGCTGGACTACCTCAATCAACCCACCTACCTGCTCACCTGGAGGAACTTGTCTCTTTTCCTAGCAGCTGAGGCAATACCTTTGGGGAAGGAAAGGTTTCCTCTGTTACTCCAGGGAAGAATTTTAACCTCATCTGTGCCATATCCCTTGCTGGGCAGTCACCATCACAAACAAATGATAGGGCAGTGCTTAAACTTTCCAAACTACCATATGTTCACCTATATTCCTAGAAAGGAAGGAGTGAATAGATACTTTCAATATCTGGATATTTAACTGGCATTCTTCCTCCTTTGTGCACTTAGTTCAATCTTTAATGACTTCCTGAAAATTTTGGCTAGTGAGAGCAGTAACTACAATGCCTTTAAAATACATATAATTTTAAAATACGGATGGCTGGTTTGAATTGATTGAACTTCTGCTAAAACAAACAGACAGAAATGACTGTCGGCTTGAATAGTGAATACTGAGGTTAGGAAAACATTGGTATGGTTTTCATTGTTGCTATTGAAATTGTGTGTGAGGTTATGCATTTTTAGATAGAAGAAATGCTGCAAAGAAATCCTGAAGTTGTTTGATACACATAGCATCTTGTGTAGAAAAATCTTTTCTGTAGAATTTTCACTTTTAGCTTTGGATATTTAAGTGATATTCAGTTTAGTTGTATCTGAATTGATAG
>JAUBOD010000907.1:3080088-3092997 GCA_032353885.1 Nothura maculosa | reverse complement strand
TGTCTTTGCTAGAAATGTAAATGAAGCAAATGTGTTTTAACTGTAAAATCTTAGAGCAGGTTTCTGTATTTGAATATCCACAGCACCTAATGAAAATACTGAATATATAACCGTATGCATTTATCTAAGATAAATACATTTGTCATTTGCTGTGTGATGCTTTTTGTGTTTGAAAGAACTTATAAAACAATTAGTTCTACCCACAGATGTATTCATTCTGATATGGGAAATAAATATGCCGATTGTTTTATTTCCTTTATCTCTCTCATGCTATGCGGGGGGATGAATCATAGCAAGACGGGTTGCCTAAGCTGACCGTGGTGGGGACGCCAGCAGGCTCCAATGCCCCTAATATCTGACAGTCACTCACAACAGTACAAACCTAGTGGAAAGAAGCAGCCTTTCCATCCTGAAAACATTTCAAAATCCTCTGCTGTCTTGTATGCTACTTTTTTCCTCTTACTCTTCTATGCACTTCCACATAGAGTTTTGATTGCTTTTTATAGGCCATGTTGCCAACTCTTCCAATTTTATTATGAACTTTGTGATATTTGATGCTTTATTTAAAGCCTCAGTTCCTGAAAGTGCAAAAAAGATTTTTTTAAGGTAAAAATGAAATTTTCTGAGTCTCTTGGTTATATAGGAAAGACTGAAAGTGTGATGGTAACAGTATGCTGGAATACCTAGTCTCTAAACTCAAAAGTCATCATCCAAATATAAAAATCCCAAGTGCACTAGAGTTTTCTATTCCTTGTTTCTTTGGAATTTTTTTAATCTTATAGTTGTGATGCCTGTTCTTGGGATTTGGAGAAATCCAGCTGATTTGTCAGGTTTTGGAGCAGGGCATTTGCAGAAGGGAAGCTATAATGATATTTTTATTACACTGTCAAGCCTTAGTATGGGAAGAGGAAGAGGAAAGTGGTGGAGTCACCATCTCTGGCAGCGTTTGAGAGATGTGTAAATGAGGCACTTAGGGCCATGGTTTAGCAGGCATGGTGGTGATGGGTTTACACTTGGACTTGGTGATCTTGAAGGTCTTTTCCAACCGTGATGATTCTTTGGAGAACAGAAGCTTCTCTCTAGAAGCCAGCGTTAAGACATTTGTTTTCTCCTAGCTAGTGTTCTCTCATCTATCAAGCAAAGAACGTAAAAAGAAGAAATGCGACCTTTCCCCCACAGAAACCAAAATTCCCTTCAGCAATTACTTTGTAAAACTTGCTGTTTGTTTTATATGCTTAAATGCTATTCTGTAATGTCATACAGTATTCTACACTTAGACCCCTTGGTAGGACTCTCCATATTTGGCAGGAACTTAAGACATTTGAAAATCCTTGGCTGATTTGATAATGGGAAAACCCAGATTTTTGCAGAAGCAATTGTGAAAAATGAGTAAGAGGATCATCAGCCATGGTTGCATTTTCATATTGATTCTGATACTAAATTATCTGCATTTATTATATTTTTATGCCCAAACTTGCTTTTGCCACCAGGCTCATGACCAAAATCTCTGTCCATGTTTACAGAGGGCAGAAACAGAGCACAGATTTTTACATTTCCTTCAAGTAAATTTTGTTACCTTTTTTACTCATGAAGATAGCCTTGAAAATCCAAACTAAAACCAATCATGAAGGTTGAGAGTTTGTCTCAGGTTCTTTCTCCTCCTAAAGCTTATTCAGAATTATACAACAGCCTCTAGGATTGGGCTTTCCCGTCGAAGGCCAAATACTTGGAGGTGCTGAGCAGCCCCAGTTCCTGCACGACCTCAGTGTTAGCATGGGATTTTGAGGGACTTTCAGCCTAAATTATTTCCCCATTTGTGTCTCCTCTCCAGCAGTGAGCAGTCTTGCTTCTCGTGGGCGTCCATAGGCTCCCACAGCCCTCCCCTTTCCTGTCCTTGTCACCATCACCTCTCCCAATGCTTTATTCATTATGTTTTCATTGTCTTCAATTTATGCACTGTGGAAAGTGGGCTCCTAATGTTGTAAACGTTGCTTTCAGTCTACTTGGCATGTCATTTTGCTGCCATAGGCAGAACTTCTCCCTCTTCCCCAGATATTTTCTGCTGAGAAACTTGATTCTGGTTTCCATTTTCTGTTCCAAATCATATGGACTTTTAGTGAAATCTATGTAAGATTGATAAAGGGGAAGAAAAATCTAACTCATAGAGCTATAATAAACATGTGGTGTCTGGTTCTGTCTACACGCCACTGGTATAAACTGGCGATAACTCTGGCAATGTGAAAACTACCCAAATGTATGTAAAGTAGACTGGAAAAGAGCTATAGTTATTGCTAAACAGATGCTTGTATAGCTTGTATGGGAACTATATAGCTTACATGGGAACTTGTGCTTGTGGTTTTGTATATAAGCAGGGTCAGTAACCACAAGACAACAAGGAAACAAAATTTCCTACCAGTACTTGTTTCTGAAAAAATAAATCTCCCTAGTACTAAAGAGAAAGTGTTCTGAATAGCAGTACCTGGCTTTATATGATGGTTTTGGTGAACATTCCTCTAGTTTTTATAAGCTGCATCATTAACTCTGTTTTCCAGGTGAAGACATAAAGGTGAAGCAAGCAGCCCAGGTTCATACTTCAGGTAAGTGATGGGGCTCAGAATGGTCCAATGAATTATGCACAGAACCTTTCTGGCTCCCTTGTAGTTACTATAGAAGACTTAAAATAGTAAAATGAAAGAGACGGGGACATGAGAGGAAATGAAACCATATAAAGATAACTAGTCAGCCAAGTCTTCCTTCTCAAAAACACAAAATAAAAGTTTCATTCAATCCCAACAAACCCAGATGTCGCCAATTAAGTGCAAAAGTAGGAACAGGCAGGTCAGACCTTTTGTTGTTGTGTTTTAGTGTAGCTTTCCTATTTAAATTATATCCATACATATTACACAAATCTGACTAATAATGCACATTTCCAATTTCTAGTCTTTCTTTTGTGATAACACCCTTAAATATAAAAACATGTAAATAGCAAATGACAAACCTCCAACATTAAGAAACTGAATAAACCAGAAAATCATATTCTGTATCATAAGTTCCATTAATGATGCTGCACTTAAAGAAATAAACAACTAAGAATTTCCACTCTTTCCCAACCATACTTGGCACTCAACTGCTTTACTCTTCAAAGCACTGATTTAGAATTAAGCAATTTTTTGTGTGAAATGTCCGTATGCCTATTTCATTTGCTTCCCCATAGATGTGAGGATGGTGCTTGGGAAAGCAGAGCACACGAGGATCTTCTCTAGCTTTCTCTGAAAACAGCTGGGCCTGAATACAGAGAACAACGTAGAATATGGCAGCGGTGACTATTGTGCAGTGCATCTTTGGTAAACTTGGGCTCTGGGATGGGAAGCAGAGCAGAGATGTAGAAGTTTTGGCTCCATGAGCAGCACAAGTGTAGAGAAGATGCTCCAGGAGTCACAGGGTTTTGGCCAGGGGAGAGCAAGCTGCCCTTAGCAGCTACAGTCTGCAGCTGAGCCAGGCTCTTTATGTTGTGAAATCTCATGCTTCAAAAGCTTGGTTCCCTTCTCATTGCAGGGTAAATCTGCTGTAACTCTGTTACAGTAAATGGTGTAAATCCGGTCTTGGGAAAAAGAGGACAATTCCCAAAATTTAAACATAATGAAACGCATGCGTACCACATGTGTGCGCTGGCGTTCAGCTTTCATTCACAGCTTCCAGCCCTTGACAGGCGGTATGGAAATGCTCATTCAGGTTCATCTCTGAAAAAAAAAAAGCTGGGACGGATTATGGTTTTGCATCGAAATCATGCAAAACTTACGTTTTTGACAGGAGTCCAGGGGAAATGTGGGAGTTTCGTGTTGAAATTTTCAGTTCACTTGATGTTGAAACTCAGAATGAAATGGGGAAGGCAAGAGAAAGCAGACACAGATCTGGAGGACTGGCTATATTAAAGCAAACCCTTGTAAAAAGCAGGTCTCAACAGCTTTAGAAGGAATCCTTGCTTAAAAATAAAAACAAAACAAAATACATTCTTCTCTCTTGACCTGAGTTTTGACCCTGCTAAAAATCTCTCTTTCTACTATGGGCAATACTTTTTGTTAAGAAAAAAGAAATAAAAAGAAAATGCATAATGTTTTGCTCAATAAAATGTCCCTGTAACAAAACTAAAAGCAGAGGGGAAAGTATGTTTTAATTAATTTATAAACAAAAGATTATTTCCTGCACAGCCAGCAAAATCCTGTTTTCCAGCAAGGTTCTGGCTTCAAACATTATCAGCAACTGGCAGGATGAGTCCTTTTATGTAAATGGACTCATTATTATTAATTTCTGCTGGCGCTGAACGATTTATGAACTGCTTTTCGAATATGGAAAAGTGGTTCATGAATCAGAGGGGAAAAAAATGTTCAAAAAGTCCTGGCTCGATAAATAACAGTACTCATTCATGAATCCCGCCCATGGTGTCTTTTATCTTCAGTAAGGAGAAGATCAAAATGATGAAATAGTAATGTGCCAACAAAAAAGGATTGAATGGGCAGAGCCTAGTCACATTGTCCTCTTCAGGCCCTAATGGGCAGGGATGAATGGCGACAGAGCATCCTTCACGAGCCGTGGCCTCTGCTGTGTCTTTCCCTGGGAGCAGATGCTCTTTCTCCTCTACCTGCTGCCCAGGCTGGAGGGAGAGGGGGCTGCTGCACCAGCCATGTTGTCCATCACCTTTCTGTGCTGCAGAGACAGCGTTTTTCCATCCTAGCTGCATCCCAAGGATCATGCAAGGTACAGTTCTCAGGTGTTGTGATTGCGAAGTTCTGCAGTACCTCTCCAAAAGCCTCCTGCTCTCCCCATGCTCTCCCAATTACTGCTCCTCGCATGGATCTGACACCTCACGTGGCTCTGCCCTGAGAGAGTGAAGGACCCCCTTGGTGCTTGTTTGAGGTGACCAGTCACTGCAGAGATGAAAAGTACTTTGTGAAAAGCAAAAGGTCCGGCAGTTGCTCACCTTAGCTCCGCTCTCAGACCATGCCACCAGCCCTGGACATGTTAGAGGGTGTAGAACAGCACAGTGCAGACAACTAGACTTTTACTGAATCTTAGTTAATTAAAGCACTGCTTTTTTTTCATCTGTATTTGAAGGAATCAAGCCGAAAGATCACATTTTGCACATGCCAAGAGTGGATTATGGCCATAGAAATGGTATTTCCTCCCATAGGAAGTTCACTGATGTGCGGCCACAAAGAACTAGGTCAAATTTATCCCCAATGTAATTTCATTAAAATCACAGAAGTTGTGCCCAGAATGAGTTTAGCCCATTATTATCTCAATACTAAATATAAGGCGATGCTATAAAAATGAAGTAGAGATGGTGATAAAAATCTGTCCTCTAATTAGTTTTGCTTTCTGCAGTTTTGATATAGGAATAAACTACAACTGCGCAAGGTTTGCTCTTACATAGCATTGCCCACCTGAGTTCAAAGCACTGTTTAGGTGATACTTGAATCTCACAACGTGCCATGAAGTACGAGGAACTGTATTACTATTAAAGGTGAGCAAAATGAAATGGGTAGGTTTCATGCACAAGATCTTGAGAAAAATTTGGAACAGTCAATATTCGGAAGAACTACTCGTGACTTTTTCTTCTGCAGCCATTAGTCAACAGTATGTTCCAGTAGAGGAAAATAAAATGACATAATAGCAGTTGTTTTTTAAGCCTTATTCTTGTGTATATTTAAAATTCATATTTTGCCTGTTTTCTTTATTTCATGTCGCCACAGGAAAAAATCTTGTGCCTGTGAGCTCAGCAATGAAGTTTTAATCACCTCGGTATACATCTTTCCATAATATATATTTTTCTGTCTCCCAAAGACATAATGGCTACTCCTTTTATGGGAAACCAGGATTTAATCCAGTAAGTCTGTGAGAATCAATATTCTTGTGAAATGACACCATGTTGAAGTTATTTTATGTTATGTTGATGGTTAGCTAATTTTGTAATGGAGACATTTCTTCTAGAAGCAGACATAGTATAATTTAGTGGTAAAAACGTCAATCACAAGGGGTTGAACGCCTGTGTCAGGGCAGGAAGAGGGCAGATTTATTGATGGAAATGTATCTATATACTCTTTGTGGCACTTTGACCTGAAATATCCATTTTGGTTATAATTTTGTTTTGTGAAAATGACATCAACTGCAATCACTAATGCAAAAATGACACTGGAATGTTTTGTTCCACCGGCCTGATTTAAAAGTCTTGCTGCTGTTTGTTATAGTAACAGCTTCTCAATAGCGAAGAAATTAAGGTACCCGTTTAACGGCTCCTTTTTTTCTGTTTGTAGGATTTTGTAATAGATGACAGCCTCAGAAGAAAACATAGTGTTCTTTTTATTCTGTTTAATATTGTTTAAATAATAAATATATAGTATGTTTCATAATGACATTGAGGTAACCAAGAGAAGGAGGCATGGTGCTCTGGATAATACTATATGTGGATATATTCCTGTGTGGTTTTTCTTCCTAATGCCAGCTAACCACCCACCCAAAGCCATAAAAATAACAATAGGAATGGGAAGGAGAGGAGGGAATAGCATAAGTATAGAGGCTGAGAAAGAATGGTGTCAGGGAAGGAGACAAAGAAATAGAACAGTGAAAAATGAAGGGAACATAGGAATATTCGCTTTGTGACTTTTTAGAAGACTTTTTTTTAAGCATATAAAATCCTTGGTTTTAATCCAACATGAATTACTAGGAATATACCAGATTGTGCTTTGCCTTTTTCCAATATGAATCTGGATCAGCTCAGTGGACTTCCATGTTATTGCTCCAGATTCATAACAATGTAATTAAAAGCAGAACCTGGCCCACTCTCAGCTTATGTACTAGCAACAGGATCATTTGGAGCAATGTGAACTTTACAGAGAAGTGATGCTGGTTTGTGACACACAGGTTAATGTCTATTTTCTGCTGCATTATCATTCCTCAGAATAGTGCCTTTTGCCATCAAAATTGTGACTGCCTAATTATTAAAGGCTTAATCCATCTCTCTTCTAGTTCTGAGAAGTCTGCACTTTAGGGTAACCTTTGAATGCCACAAGTTTCATATAACATGAGTAACAGCTGAGTGTTTCCCTAGCTAGCTCAAGCTTTCTGCTCTTCTACCCCTTCATTTACACCCTTTGCACGATTGTCAAAGTCAGTAGTTCACTTTCCTTTAACAACCACCTTTTCTTTACTGAGACCTACAACAGTCATAATGTCCTTTGTAATCCTTAATTTTTGGCACCTTTACGGTAAACAAGCAGAGGAATCAAGGACCATCCAATGGTTGTGTTTTCTGCTGAGTCACGGTGATTTTCTCTCTTAAATGTAGAAACCATTTTGAATCTGGGCAGATTGCAACTTTCCATAAGAGGGAATTTGGCTTATTTTTTAAGTACATAGTCTTCAAAGATGGGGTTTTTTTGAGTGGTGCTCAAGGCTTTCTATAAATTCAACTCATTGGAAATGGTTCTTATTGTGGCTAAGGGCAGCCCACTATAAAAACACAGATTGTTGCTCGCATGATGATGTGTGATAACCTAGCGCAGCAGCACAATGGTGGTGTATGTATTTGCATGCCATGGGACACATCTAGAGACTTATTCCCAGGTTACTTGTCCTGTACCTCCTGGTGGGGTGGAAACCAAGAAGTACCTCGTCCTCCCCAAGCTGGAACTGCTCATTAAGAGCACCCATGGTGCAGTCATGGGCATTGATTATGAAATGGGGAAGAATGCCAGGGTCAGACATGAAGAAACAGCTAATGGAACAAGTAGTTCCAGTAATCAGACTGAAATTCAGTTCACTTTTGCATTTTGCTATCAGGTTATACATGCTTAGTACATGTCTCAGATAAATGGTGACTGTCAAGAAATCACTAGAAATTCATTATTAAAACAAGAAAAGTATGGCTATCAGATTAATTAAGAATGAGCAGAGTTTTCTTTCCTAAACCTGGACATTTCAGTCCTGACCATTTGCATAAGTAATATCTCCATTGTATCTATTCATGCTGCCTATAAAAATACACATCACAGAAGTGAGAAGTGCCTGGAAAATAAAACTCCCATGAAAAGGGACCCATCAAGTTTAAATGGGGGTTTATATTGTGGCGTTATGAGACACATTTGCAACTCCCATGGCAGAAAGTGAAACTCTGAACAATTAAAGCAGCACAGACATCCTGCCCTAAAGGACTGTAAGCATTTAAAAAGGCAGCCATGACCTCTCTTTACTAGGCCTGTTTTCTATTTAATTTTCAGTCTTTATTAGCCAACAAAATCTTGGCTGGATCTGAGTTGAAGTGATGAATATACAAGCATTTTGATCTACAATTTGGGACACTTCAAAGTGTTCTTTACTTTATGATCATTTATAATCAAGGTCAGAACTCTGGCAGTTATTTAGGTACCACCTAAACATACTCATAATACACAAGGTTTCTTAGCAGGACGTAAGCACTGTCCTATCTGTAATTGTTCCCAGTAAGTAGTGCTTTCCAAAAGTTCCTTCTGCACTAAAGATGCATCAGCAGCTCCGTACCTAACTTTCACTTACATGATTCCCATGATGACACACCAAAATGATTTGTTTCCATGGATTTGCTTACTCAAGTACTAGCTTGGGAGAGGGCTAATTAAAACGATTTTTTTTTTTACCTTTATGAAAATCCAGGCCTAAAACCATTGAAAAGGAGTTTCTCTTCTCTGTCTTATCTGTTTTTCTCACTTTACCATTTTGCTCATGCATGAGAAGAGTCTTAGACTTTATCGGATCTAAGCCATTTCAGCAGTACTCTCAGTTATAGGGAATATCTCTCATAACAACAGGATTTGGCAAAGCAAAAACTTGGAGTTGTAGCCACCACATTAGCTCTGTTCTCTCAAGCTTTGTGCACAGAGACCTCCCTAGGCGTCCTCCCTAGCTCCTCTTTGCTAGTGGAGACCTCGTCATTCTTGCATATCAGCTCCACAGACTGATAACCACACACCAACTGCAGATAAAAACATCCTAGAAGTGCTTTAAGGTCCATCATAGGCTCTCTCTAGACTGTTCACCCCACTTTACATCTGTGTGCTCCTGACAGATGCATGCACAGCCACCATTCCCACTAGATCAATCCCTGACTCTTCAATTTACAGCCACATCCTTCTGCTTTCTGCTGTGAGAACCCACTTTGCAGATATCTGCTGAACCACTGCACTTGCCCCTCCTCACATCCTCCCTTAAAACTCTCCTCAGCTGTGACACCTTAAAAAAATGGATAGTGGTTAAGCAGCTGATGTGCTGTGACTGCATAGCGATCATAATTATCTCCTGGTTACCTTGTCATTGCTGCCCCTCTCCCCATCTGTTTGCTGTCTCTTGTCTTCTGCTTAGATTAAAGACTCTTTGGAATAGGGACCTCATTTCCTATGGATTTGACTACCGTCCGGAGTGAAGAATCTTAGGTTTAGGCACTACAGCAGTACACATAAATAAGTTACTGTTTCTAAAGTAAAATTCTCTACAGTTTCTTTCTTTCTTCCTTTCTTTCTTTCTTTCTTTGCATAAATTATAGCTACATCCTGTAATCCATTTTTTCAGGCTAAACAGTTGACTTCAGTGGGATTTGAGCCAGGGCAGAAGCTGGCTATAGCCTTTATTCAAAACAAGCAACATAACATATTATTAATCACCTTAAACAGAGGCTATCACATCCAGTGGTGTGGTCCTATACCTGTGGATAAATTAAATACCTTTCTGGAAACCTTATAACTTCTCTCATGTACGAAAGGCCAACCTGCTTTGAAAAACAAGTATTCTGCCAGGGATAAGCAGCTCTCTGGCTGTGTTTCCTACATGTTGATTGCTTGCCGGGAGAGGGTGGGAATAACCGCTGGAGTAGGCTGTATGCCACCCCATACTGACTCAAGGGACTGGCGGAAACTTGCTATGATTTGGCCTCCCACTTGAGCAACACAAAGCATTTTGGGGATGGGGATAGTGGGGAGGAGAACTTTCATTTTTAGGTTTGTGTAGAATTTTGTTAATATTCTCAACTGTATTTGTAACCATATTGTGACCATATCGCTAAACTGCTAGCTGTAATTCATCAAGGTCTTGGAGAAGCAACTGGTTTGTCCAGGAATGCAGCTTGGGAAGACTCTCGAGCTATTTTAGCATGTCTGCATCATAACTGTTGGTGGAAGAGGTGGTTACAGAGGCCACTGTCTCCTGCACCGCTCCATGAGGAGCGACAGCTGTGTGCTTCCCTCCATGTAGCTTGGAAGAGCTGCAAAGGAGAGGAGAACCAAAGCCAGAAATAAAAACATGCGCAAAAGCAATGAGAAAAATCTGCCAGATTCAAGGAGCTGTTGTATTACTGGAGATGAGCCAAAAATCTTTGGAAGTCCCCTCTTAATGCAATGTCTTGGTTGTAATTGCCCTCTCCTGCCCTTCCTTCCCCAGGTGAAACTTGTCTGGCGGGTATAAGACAGACCTGAAAAAGTACACACGCTTTTTCCAGAGTTATGTTTGTTTTATAGGCTTTCTGCCTGAAAGTGTTTTTTTCCTCTTTCCTGCAAATTTTGGAGCTTCCTATGTGTGAGACTGAGACCAGTCCTTGAGATACCTAGTAAATTCCTGGGTATGCATAGTTTCTTCTCAAATTAATTATTTTTTTAGGTAAAGATTAATATTAAATAAGTGTTTACAGTTCAGGTTGCTTTCCACTTTCTGACGGTGTTCAGGTCATTAGATACTGGTCTATAAATGAGCCACGGAGGTAAGACCGAATGTTAAATATCCAAGGTTGCCTCACGTAGGAAAGAAATATTCAAGCAGGATAAGGATCTCTCTGCTTCAGCCCGTAAGACAACTGTTGACTTGGTAGCACTAGGAAGAAACCTTCTGTGTTTGCCATTGTCAGAAACTGGTACTAAATTAGAATTACCATTTAACCCAAACTGACTCCAGTCTGACTCCAAACTTCCTATGTTTCTATAAGCATAAAAGTGTTCATATCTGAATAGGAAAATTGTTCTGATGGAATGAAGCATTTATACAGAAAGAGGAGCAAGTTCCAGGTTTCCTCTTAGCCTTTGCAGAAAGGCACAGCATATTTCTCTGGAAAATATATAGAATATCTGCATAGAATATGTAGAGCCTTTTTGTTTAAGGGGCGGAAGAAATTTGTAGCATTAAGTTGAACTTTGTGGTTACCGCATTTTCAGTAAGGTCTCTATCCATATTTTTGACTTCTGTCAATTATTCCCTTGCTATTGGGAGACTATTCTCTAAATACTTTGAGTGCAATACTAAGGTATATTGCATTTCTTATAATTGTCTATGCTTTCCTATCTGAGAAAAAGCGTGACGTATTCAGGAGAGGGAGAAAGCTTGATATTTATTTTAATTAATTTTGCACCAAAATGTACAAAAGTTGTCTGTCATAAATATACAAAATCCGATGCACAATTGTGACTAGAAATTAGCAATAATATCCTGATCAATTTTTTTATTTAGGTTTGTTATCCAGCCCCAAATCCCTGACAGACTTTTATGGCTCAAATAACGACATGATTTGCAGATGAAAGCTTTAGTAAAAGTTTCATAGAAAAACAATCCCTAGTGACTTCCTGTTATTTTTCAATATTGTGCTCGATTGACTTCCTACTATTTTTCAATATTGTGCTGCTTCTATAGCAGTGGTGGCTTTTGGGGCCTCTTGCTCACTTATGGGACATGTGGGTCATTGAAAAGCTTAAATATTCATTATGAGATGAGCTGGAACTGTCTGTGCAGTATGTTTGGTTAAAAACTAAATTTTATGTAAATTCTTCAGTGATGTTTTCTGGCTCAGTTAGAATCCATTCTACTGTTTATCTTTCTGCTAATAATGGTCTCTTGGGCTTCTTTTTAAGCCTCTCGGTATACTTTTTTTTCTTTTAAAATGAAAGATGAAGATCCAAAGAAAACAATTTTTAAAGATAGAAATAGAAACACTAGGTAAAAGGAATTAGCAGTGCAATCTCTGCATATGAAAGTCTACAAAATTGCAGCCTGAATTTTTTTTCCTAGGATGTTAACTGTTTCATGTGTGAGCAGCACCACTGCTTTGGTTCTCCACCCTTTAAAAACCTTCAGATATATTTTCTATTTCTGAATATTTCTGTAATATATATTGAAATATTTTATCTCCAAAGTGGAAAATTCAGTCCTCTAGAAGAAATAAAATCTATCACATAGCTCTGAAATGAGAATTAACCTTGATTACTACAGTAATTCACTAATCAAAACTGGAGACCTGCTAATCAAGCCTGAATTACCAGCTGCTTGATTTTTATAGTGACATAACCAAAACTGAACATTTGGTAAACAAGGGTCTTATTTATGAGGGGGGAAAAAAGGAGGGGGGCATGTTGAACTTAATGTTGTTATCACTCCTTTTTGGTGTGGTGATTGCCTTATCTGATGATGTGGGTGTCCTTCTAACCAGAGAAACCAGCACTGTTGTTTAAATCTGGAGAAGTGGCAGCATCTGTGTGGGGAGATGTCCTGTAAACCAACGGGTTTTGGACACAGGTGTTTTTAACTGCCTTTTTAAGGAGCAGGTTAAATGAATCTTGGAGTAAAGAAGGCAGAAAACAGTGATAAAGAAAGGGAGGGAATGAAGGGGCTGGAGCCCCAGGACCCAGAGGATGGTGATGGAGACGCAGCAGAGCAGGGAGCAGCCCCAGGGCTGACCTGGTACTGACCCGCTGCCTGCACCGATCAGGTGCCAGGAGCTCCAGCCACACCAGTGCACCTGGAAATTTAAAGTATTTGTCTGCTTTCCTTAAGTGCAAATAATTCCCTCTTTTTAATCTTTCTTTTTTTTTTTGGGGGGGGGGAGGGAGGGTCTGGGTTTTTTTTCAC
>JAUBOD010000907.1:3055925-3068434 GCA_032353885.1 Nothura maculosa | reverse complement strand
GTGGTCCTCCTTTCGGAGGAGAACGAAGGCAATGGCAGCAAAGGGGGTGGCAGTTTGTAGAGGTGAGTGCTGGTAGCTCCTAACAGCCACAGTCCTGCATGTTTGGCAGACTGGTCTGCCCAAGAGGATCTGCAGAACTCTGTGAGCTGAACTCTCTGCCATCCTGACTGCTCCACTGCAACACTGCCTAGTGACTAAAACCCATTTCGAACTAATTGTTAAAGATCAGATAACAGGGAAATATTTCTGTTTGACAGTCTACTATTTTTCAATTGTTCCTCTGTTACATATCTAAGTAAACATTTGTTCCACTTATCATTTCTGAGCAAAAGACATGAATCATTTGACTAGTAAAACCACAACGACAGCTGTTGCTTATTAGAAACAGTCATCTTGTTCAAGGGCCTGCTATGGAGGGGTTCTTTGGGAAACTGTTTTTGCTTTCAGTGCTTTACAGTGTAGTGAAAAGAAAGTTGCAGAAATTAGGACATTTTTATTATACTTATTACTTTTATTTTCCTCATGTGATTGGCAAAACACACAGACATGCACTCACACACAGAGCATTCATTGCAGCAGCACTAGCAGCCCCTAAGAAACAGGAAAATATTCATTTAGGATTACTACTAATACTATAATATAAATAAATAGAAAAGAAAAGCTGGAGCACAAAGAATTCCAGAATGAACGGGTGAAATGGATGCAGGTGAGGTATGAAGTTTTCCTGTCTAGGATGCTGGTACAAATGTGTTGCAGAGTGTAAGGGCCAAAAAATCTGATTGTTTCTGTGACCTGCCTGAAACGAAATTGTGTTAAACAGGAGCCCTAACGGCGAGGCATTTTATCAGACAGACTCCCTGCAACGGCATGCCCTGTGCGATGCCCTTATTGTCAGCTGTGAAGGGAGAAGCCAAAGACTAAATGAGCACGGAGACTGCGCAGGTCCCCAAGAGCCGGGGCAGGGAGATGCTACCCCAGTGTCTGCTCTGCCATTACGTGGGAGCACGTGTGCCTTTGTAGCTGGTGCTTAAATACCTTTCAAAAACACTAAATTCACTTGTAAGCATTGAAGAGAAGGAGTAAGAATAGAAAAACATGAATTCTTGGATGATAGCAAAAGAAAACAAAAGCAGGACAGAAAAGCAGTGGGGAGAAGCACATAAGTGAGGAGGCCAAGCCTTGGTTTATTAGTTAGAAATATGCAAAACTGTCACCCTTTCATTAATAGTATTCAGCTGGGTTTCTAAAGATCATCTCCTGCCCTTCATTCACCTTTGCAGCCGTCACTGATGGGAGTCAGCACTTTGCTGTGGCTGGGTATTTGTAAGACTTTTCTTCTGTGTAACATGCTTGTTCTGACTAATCTTAGTCAAGTAAGGAGCCCATCGTCATGTGTCAGACCACCAAAGTCAAATGTGCTATTAGCATAAGTGATGATTACTTATCTGTGTGAGGTCTGGTGGGGTTGGGTCTTTCGGCATCAGTTTACTCGACATGGCAGTCTTTCTATTATAATTTAATAAAATAGGGCCCAATTCAGTTCAGAGGTGCCTTGGGGAATCAGCCGGACTTAGATGGCTCTTAGGCCTTTGACTGGACCTCTGCAAACTGTGAGTTTCATTGAGTGAATACTAATTACTCCAAGGGCTTTTATTAAATTATAAACTCGGTTCTTCACAGTTGCTCGGAGCATGGTGCCACTGCAAGTGCCTGAGCGTGGCAACGTAAATCTGAGCAGTCTCGAAAGAAAAATCTGATATGGCTGCTTTTCTTGGTAAAAATAGGGATTACAGAAATGTCATTAATACATATATAGCACAGAGGCCTTGCACATGTCGATAGGTAGATTTCACTCTGCAAAACTACCAGGCACTAAAAATGGACAGTACCAGATAGTGGAACGACCTGCATTTTGCAGCTCTGCTGAAATGGAGATCTCTCACAGCCAGGTAGGTGGAAAAGACTTAGTGCCAAACTCCAAGGAGCTCCAAGTGGAAATCATTGCATTGATTTTGATGAGCTGTGAATCGGGTCCTTCCTGAAGCAGCATGCTTAGGCATTTGTGACATATCCAAGCCTGAGGTGATGCACAGTAATGCACTTGGAATAAGGACTGCAAAATGACTCACCTGTAATCAATTGCTTGGTGCACGCAGGAATCCATCAGTTCATTTGCCATGCCTGGCTCCTCTCAATTGCCACATGACTAAATCAGTGGAAGGCATCACTAAGACTGTGATTTTAAAGGGTTACTTTTATTTCTAGCAGCTGATTATCTCCTCCTGTTTATATTTTCATGGCTTTTTCTTCTTTGCCTGATTTCGAAGTAGTTGCTAGTCTCAGAGCAGCTCCTGGATGCTAAAGCCTAAGTTTCAAACCCTATGGGCTCTCGTACTCTGCTCATCTTTCATGAGTACTGTGGCACTTCCTTTGTGTCTTTTCTGCCTGTCTCCTTAAATCGTCGTTTTCCTGATTAGCTAAATGTATTGGACGTAGGAAAAAAATGGATAATAATTTCATAATCAACTAGTTCCTATCTCTGCTCTTTGTTAAATAAAACATGCTATAGTTGCCAAGTACATGCAAAAAAAGCATTACAAAATACAGTATTAATAGATGTTTGAAAAAGCCTCCATTGGTAGTGGGGAAAAAAAAGGACTGCCCAGCTGTTAAATCCAGAAGGCTGAGTACTGCAGAGCCCAAATTATTGAGTCATTCTAATATTTCATCCATACCTTTGCTTGCTGTTCCTATTAGAACAATTTGCTGTTGGTATGCCTAATTCTCTTTCATCTTTCCAAACAGATGTCTGTGGAAAAAAATATGACCATATAAATTGTTTGCCAAAAAATATATATTAAAAGCGAATATGCAGCCAGTCCTATAAAATCACGTATATAAAAAAGTGCATTTTGCACAGTGCATTGCTCAGACTTTCATTTGAAAAACTGAAAGGCTGAAATCTGCATATTAATTGGCAGGAAGGTTGTACCTAAATTAGCAATAAAGAATCTTCATTGTCAATATTAATGAAACACTACTATAAAAAATTATTTTTATATTTGTCTGGGTAGCAGAAGGGTTTTTTTTGTGTTAGACTTCAAATCAAGTTCAGGTGTTTTGAAGGTTTTGATCCCTTTGGTTTCTAATGCCTTAGTACAGCCCAGGACTTAAGAACATGCCTAACTTCACCCTGCTCTAAAATTAAACGCCTTCAGAAATAACTTGCTTAATCAGGTTTTAAAAGATTTCAAAATCTTTATATGTCAACTATTATGTTTAAAATAAGCATTGTTTACTTGCTAGTCTTCCAGGGACTTGATTTTTCTTTGTTTTCTTATTAGCATGGCAGTTTAGCCAGTAGAAGCCCTCCTGCTGGAGTAGCACAGAAAAATGCATTTGGTTCCATTGGATAGCAGTTGATTTCATTATTATATTACAGAAAATAAAGATTACAATTCCAAATTATTTTGCCTGCAGTCCACACACTAACCATGTAAATGGCAATATGTGGAAAACTTGACTACAGCACAAAAAATTAACTTCCTGCAAGGATTTTCTTGAATTGATTTCAAAAGAATCCTCTGTTTGGCATCTTTCCTGTACTAATTTTCTGGAGGTAGCTGCATTATGTGTGCTTACAACATGCAAAAGGAAACATTCACTGGGCTATTTCTTTCTGCTGCCATATGTGGCTATAGTACATAGTTTGTGCTTTAAAGAGTTCCCTGAAAGCAAAACTCTATACAAGGTTATATAGGCATGCATTATTAGATGGCCATTAATGGAAAGTGAAATAACATTCCCTTTCCCTTGCTGTTGAGTGATGGAGGCCATATCTAATGATAATTTGAATATTCTGCCAGCAGTTGAAGATATTCTCCCCTTGCCTAAATAAATAAATAAATAAATGCTTCCAGCTCCCAGAGCAAATGTCCTGCAAGTCTATAGAAGACAAATTAGGAATGTGTTATTCTCAATGAAAAAAGTCTCCATGAGAGCTATAATTTTATTTTTTTTTAGTGAACAGAATAACATAAATCAAAAGAAGCAATAGTCTACCTTGTGTTTTGACTACTTTGACCCTCTTCAACCCCTGCCAATTTTTATCTCATTTTTGTTTAACTTTGTACATCAGAGTTTAATTTTAAACCTGGTCCTGCAGACAGTGATGTATAGGGTACATCAAGTATAGCTTAAATTACCCTCTCCCCAGTGATTTGAAGTTGAGGGGAGGGTCTTACTCCGCAGCAGGGTGGGAAAGAGAAATGGTCAGATGTTGCCCTTTGAACCTGACCACCCTCAGCTACAGAAACATTTATGCCAGAACATCATTTATTGATTTTATTATATTTTAGGCTCTCTTAAAACTGTTGGTGAAGTTTGCTGTATATTAATTTTTGACACGTGCATATAAAAACAGAAATATGGGTTGAGCAAAACCTATAAATATGGACAACCTTGCCCCATAAACTTGCATCCTTTCACTTAGAGGCTTCCATTTCAGCTGATGGCTCCTAGCAGCCTGTCTCTGAAAATAAACGTTACCCCTCTGATAAGCTAACCAATTTTAAGATTAAAGCTACATTTGAGGATTGAAGTTTTGCTTATTTGATTATTTGGGGGTCCTGTTGCCCAGAAGATAAATATTAATAAAATGTTAAAGTCCAATTCCGCTCACTTTGCTCACATGAGCGGTTCAAACAACAAGAGGGAACGGTTTATGCGGGATTTGGCCGTGGCCCTCAACCCTGCCTGCTACAAACATGTCTCCCGTGGAAGGTTCCGTGTTCCCACATAGCTCCCAACGCCACCGGTGCTGCCGAGAGCTCGCGGCGCTCGCAGGATCACAGGCTGCAGGCAGGGCCACAGGGCCTCTGGGCACCTGTGCGTCCTCGGGCCTGCGCGGCTACTGCCGGGCCTGCTGACCCGCCGCAGCAGCGCTGACCTCTCCTTGCACGCAGGAGTCTATTGCTGTGGCTCCCCCGGGAGCGCGAGCAGCGGCGGTGATTAACCCTGCGCGCCGGGCACGCGGCGGCCTGCCCGTGAGCAGCACGCGCTGCACGGAGCCTCTCTGCTCCGGGGGCTGCTGCTGCCATCAGCGGCACTCGAGGACGTTGTCCCTTCACGGCGGTGCTTGCTGGAGAGGCTGCCAGGTCTAGGGAGGCTGCCGTGTTTATTCAGGGAATAATGCGGGGAGCCTATTTTGCTTAAAATGAAAATGCAGTGTTTTTCAAGAAAAACAAATAACATGAAATGTTCATAGTGTGAACAGGAAGGTTGGACTAGACGATCTCTAGAGGTCCCTTCCAACCTTGAAGATTCTGTGATTCTGTGTTCCTTAGAATTCCGAAAGCCAAAAGTGAATGTAAATCCAGGGAGCAGAAGCATAGGTTTGCTCTGAGATAGGTGTATCATTCTATTGAGTCTAAAGTCCTGTTTGTCATGGTAATTTTCTGTATGTTTTGTAGAAATGCCGACCCTTCAAGCTTCTAATGTACTGGTGCAATTACAGGGGTCGTTTCTGGGACCAGAAACATGAGGCTCGTCACACTGTCACTTCCCTGCTACTGAAACCGGAGCTGCACCCCACTGATTTCAGTGTACACTACTGCACATGCTAGACATGATTCTCTTCTTTTGTGTCTGCATGGAAGTCCAAGGGAGGTGTGAGTGTGCATCAACCTCTGCTCAAGCCCACAGGCCTGTGACAAGGCTGGGCTGCCTCCGAGACGCGATGCTGCTTGTTTGTGGAGCTTCCACCCTCCAAATCTACGGTGGCACTGAAGCAGTGCAGGGAAAGATGACCCCAGTGTCACCATGCTACGGCACACTGCGCTCCAGACTTGTCTGAAGGAGCCAAGAACTACATCGCTGCAAGGGGCCACCATTCCCTAGGGTGTCTCTCACCTCCCACCTGGGAGCCTGCAATGTCTCTGCATCAGCCCAGACCCCACTCCACCTCCACCTGCGGAAAAAGGCTCCAGCCAGGTATGTTTTTGTAAAAGCAGTAAGTTAAAATAACTGTTTAAACTAAATCCTGATGGCTTCACCACCATGTTACTGCCCTTGAATATGAACTAAATCACCACTGTCTGTGGCTCTTCCTTTTCTCCTCCCCTTTTAATCATGTTACTTTGGATTGGGATCGGTCTGCAGGAGCAGTGCTGGAGGTCGGCCTTCATCTGGCCTCTGTGAATGATTCCTTGCCTCTCAGCAAGGATCAACCTGGTCTTGGACCAGTGATGTTTTGCTGCTTGGTTTTTAGATTTGTCAACTTGAAAAATGTGGTGGATATTTTTTTCTTATTGCATAAATTGGTCAAGATGGGTTTGTTCCTCCCTCATCAGCATAAGTAGAACTTCCCCTGCAAGGCAAAGGGGAGCAGGGTTCACCTGCCCCTTTGCAGACAGACAATTCTCACTATTTTACTAAGAAAATAGCAAGAATTTGCTGTATTACTAGCAGCAATTGAGAGAAGTGGTAAATTTGTTTCCAGCCTGACTGTCCCCTGTGCTCTCCAGGTGACTGCTGGGCTCTCCCAGGTGGGAAACATCAGCCCTCCAAAGGGACCAAATCATCTGCCCTTGGGTGCTCCTCCTCCCTCACATGGTCTGAGGTCCCATGCAGATCATCCCATTGCCTCCCCTTTTGTGTCTTGATCCCAAGGGACTCTTACCCTGATATGTGATTCCTCGAGGGGGAAAAAAGCAACAATTTGAGTAATATTATCTTGAGATTATTTTGTTCTCTTGTGGGGTTTCTGTGGGAAGGGAGCATCTAGTCTATTAGCTCCCATTAATATCAAACCTCTACTATTAATAGGATTTGCATATGGGAAGGAAGAGAAGTGACCTTTAAATTCATTAAATAAAGCAATTTTTAAAAATAATTTTAGTTAAAAGCATTAGTGTGATGAAAAATACAAGAACAAATACATAGACATCTGTAGCCGAGTTTTTGTTAACACTAACGAGCAAATTATTGCAGGGGAAGATTTGCATCACTGGAATACATATCCCAGCCTCCATACTGAAATATGTAATGCAGGGTTATCTTTGTATGGCTCCTCTTTCAGAATATATTTTCTTCTTGTGAGATCGCCTCCTTTTAACTCCCATTGGGGACCCCCTTATAAATGAGGAACAGGTCCTCAAGGGACTGGCCTGGCTAGAAAAGTGTGTTATTAAAAAATACATATATATTTGAATACTAAGCAATATAATTAGCACATTCCTTTAGTTTTATTCATTCCTTTAGCTTTTTTTTTTAATATCTTAAAAAAATGTATAGCCAAGTCTTAATTAAGCATATTTTCTGGATGTTTGAATTGTGTAAGAATAAGAAAATCTTGCTGTATTTTAGATGAATTAATGGTATCAATTTAAAGTTCTCATTCTGATCTCAGAGACACAGTGAGGTATCAATGGGCTTCTTGCACCAGGTGCCAGAGATGCAGGTGATGTTGGCCAGAACCTGGCCCATGGTGAGAATAGGTTTCCATCCTCCATGTCTTTACATGGAAATGAATGTGAGTTCTGTACATCAACCCCGCCTAAATACTCAGATTAAAAATACTAGTGTTCCTCATTAAAAAAAATGCAATTTACATGTGCTCAAAAGCTACGGTCTTCATAGCAAGTAACTTAAAATGCAATTACACTAGTAACACTCTTACCACCATGCTCTTAGAATCTGATTCTTGAGCCACCATCATGTAATGATTTCTTGGTCTCTGGCCTTGTTCTGCCCTTGGTTGCATCTTAACCCACGTGTGTCTCAGCTTTCTTGCCCAGTTCTTTGGGATACTCAGAAAAAGAAACAACTTGCTGCAGGTACAAAGTATTATTATTCATTAGTATTTTGTGCTACTTTGCAGTGCAGCTCGGTGTGTAAAATCAGCTATTTATTCTATTCCTTGTCTGCCTAAGGCCCCTACAAATAGAAAGAGGTGAAGCTGCTCAGGTTATTCTCCACAGAGCACAGCTAGTGTCATCTGCTGAATGCAGCTCTAAACATCTGAAGTTGGTGAAACTAAATAAAGTGTGAGCATCCTTTGGTCTGTAGTTCTCTGCCTCTCAAACAATTGCTCGTGGTAATCTTAACAATAGTATATTAAGAGGAAAAAAAGCCTCATAAAAGAATTTAGTGTTAGGATGGAGCTCTGCCTGATATTAGAACAATTAGGGAGCAGATGCATCCACTCTGAACAAAGTGACCTTTTCATCAAGTTACAAAACATTAAAGGTTAAAGAATGTTTGAAAGGAAGTTAATACTTTTAAAACATTAGGGGAAAAAATGCCATTCTTTTGAGACCTGACCAAAATCTGTGGGAAACCAGAAGGCGGCTGTTTAGGCACATGCAGTCGCAATTTACCCAACTCTTGTTTTAGAGGGATAAGAAGTATTTTACGTCGTCTGTTTTATTTTAAAATTAGATATGCTTTTTAAGCGAAGAAAGGAGATTAGATAGGAACAAATACGCACTGATGGAAACCTGCTTTAAGGCTGCTTAATTGCGACTTTTTAAGCTGCGTTTATTTCTTCCCAGCGGGTACGGAGGGCGGAAGGGGAAGCGGGGGCTCCGCGGGTTTTCCCTCCGCGGGGCGGCGGGAAGCGGCCCCGCTGCCTGCGCGCGGCTCCGCACCCGGCGGACGGGGCTGCCGCGCGGCTCTGCGAAAGCGGCGGAGCCGGGCGGCGCGTTGCGCCTCCGCGGAGCCCCGCGGGGGATGCGCGGCCGCCTGTCCCGCGTGTCCCCGCGCAGCCGGGCCCTGCGCTGCCCGCGGCCAGGGCTGCGCGCTGGCGGAGGCAGGGAGGCTCTGGCAGGTTTTTAGCTGTACTTGGTGCTGCGTTAAGGCGTCAGCCTGGGACCTCCCAGCCCTGCACCAGGACAGCTGAAAGGTGCATCCAGGAGCGCATCTTGGAGGATGAGGAACTTTTTTTTTTGAAAAAAATACTAACTTGCATATCTTAATGTAAGCACTATATACAAATCACTCAAAAAAAAGGGAGGAGTGGAAACTAAGTTTCTGTGAAAAGAAACCTGGATTTTACTGGAATTTTTACTTTATCGAGCTCTCTCTTCTTACATATTCTGTTTTTTTATATTTTATGCACAACAAAATCTTAATTGCGCTAAATCTTAGGCGAGCCGCAAAAGAACAGCTGTGCTCCTTGTGCAATGCACACTTTCAGGTGATGCAAGAAAGACCAGGGGAATCCCTTCCCCTTCTCCCAGCTCCTTCAAATGCCTTTCCAATTAATCAGCTCCAGGGATCACTGCCAGTCTCCACAAAGGCGTTTCCCTAAGCTTGAAGCTAGTAAAACTTTGTATAGGTAAAATTAACTAGTCCCCTCCTGCTAGCACAATAGCTTTTGTTGTCACATATGGTGGAGTTCCAGGATCTGTAACTATTTTTCATAAAAGATTTTTCTGCTGCCCAAGTTAATACCTCACGCTACAGTAGCTCTGAATGGGATCCCTTATTTGCTTCAAAGCGGCGGCTAGTGCTTCCTTCAGAGACCCCGCGATCCCTTTCAGCAGAAAAAAAAGCGATAATTCAGCGGGGCTGAATCGGGACGAGAGGGCAGCAGCGAGGGCCGGGCCGCGAGGAGCTGCGCAGCGTCCGCGCATCGCGCAGCCCCGCGGCCTCGGGGTGGGCGGCGCGGGGCAGCGCGGCCGGGGCGCTCCGCGCTCCTCTCCGCGGCCGCCGCCAGTTGCGCGTCCAGCTGCGCGGCGGGCCGAGCTCCTGCGCCGGCTCAGCCGCCCTGCGCGCTCCCCCGCGCCCTGGGCATGTCGGGGGGCGCTTTGTCGCCCGGGACCAGGCGAGGAAATATGTTTAGATCCATCCAGACGGAAATCGCCTGAGACAAGATTTCCCATGTGTTCCCAGGAAAAGTTAAAGCGGGGAGACGCGCAGACGCCCCGCTCTTCTCCGGCCGTTTTCCCCGTGCTCGCTCCGCCGTCCCCGTCCCGCCTGCGGTGGCACCGCTGTCCCGGCGCTGCTTTGCCGGGGCTTATTGCGCGGCAGGGCTGTAAAAGTCCACTGGACAATTTACAGACAAAACATCTGGTTCGTTAAAGCAACGCTACTGGACTAAGACAAACAAACTTTGCTGCTGTTTAAATTCACTTACCCAAACAATTTACATTCAAGCAAAGATTTTTAGCCCGAAGAAAAACTTTTATTCATTTGTGTTCAGGAGGTTTGGGAATTCACAGACGTTTTTTAATAATTTGGCTCTAATAAAGTTCTGGAGATCACACATGCAGCCTTGGTTCCCCTCTCACACTGTGGCTGTAGCGCTCATTGCCAGTGCTCGGGAGAGCCGCGTCTCCCGGCGCCGGCAGTTTCTTTTCCCGCAAACTTGCCCCGTCTGAAAGGATGCCCAGGAAAAGTTTCCCGGCCGGGCTGAGCCAGGAGGGGCTGCAGCCTTTGCGCGCACTGCGCGTATGGCGAGAGCGCGGCCGAGGGCGCGGAAGGGCCCCGCGCGCGGAGCCGGGGCCGCGGCGCGGGACGATCGGGCCGCCTCTTCCCCTGGCTGCCCGCGTTGCTCCCGCTGCCCTTCTGCAACGAACAAGTGGCCGAACATCAGCTCTGTCCTCCGGGGGCAGGCGGGGGAAAGAAAATAAGGTGAATGCGCGACGCGCGTGGGTTCCCGAGAGGGGTTTCCTCCTTCAGCAGCTGCTCCAAGTTTAATAAACTTCTCTGTGGAGCCTCTTGGATCGTTACTGCAACCACGAGCTCGTTCCCGCGGATCTTGCGCGGGCTCGGGCTGCGGCCGTGCTCGATGTCAGCGCAGGGGCTGCTCAGCAAAGTGCTCCGCTCCCCGCTTAGGAAAAGGCACTGGGCTGACCAAGTAGCAGCCATGAGGGACAGTACCTGGTGTGCACTGCTGCACGGAGACACGTCCCGAGCTGGGGCAAAGTTCGGCAGTGATGGGGATCTCATTATGGGACTTACAAATAATTGGTACCTTGGCTTAAAACTGCCGGGAAGATCAAGCTTAAAGCTGAGCCCTATGTGCTGAGCCCTTGTAGATGGACTCTGTACAGTCATCGATTTTATGCATTACATTTGTAAATGTTACACTTAATAAAATTACGGGTTCTGCCCCTCTGAATGGACTGTGACCCCTAAAGAAGCTGATGCACATTATGGAATCTGTATTTCAATCTGCAGTTCGCCTGGTGGAAAGCCCAACAGATTTCCCTTCCTTGATTTTTTTGGGAAATAGTTAACCGTCAAATTATCCGAGAACTTCCTGAGTGTTTGGTCACCGAGCGCTATGAATATTTAAGTGCACTGCACGTGTGTGTATATCCGCACGTATATCTGCTGCCTCTTTCATGGCTGCGCACACACGCGTGCACGACAGTTATTATTTCTAATTGGGCTGGGAGAGGAAATTGGGCACCCTCCGGCTCTAGATGCTGGGCTTTTCTCCCAAATGTTTCTCGCCGTGAAACCCTCCAGCTCCTGAGGTTATGATCCGCTGGCATCTTCCAAGCACGTGTGTATTTATGCATGGACGAGAGCAGTGCCAGGGCATCTTCTTTCTTAATGTACACATGCCCTTAATTCAGAAAGGCATGCACATACGTGGCGGAGCGCAGCTGCAAGAGGGAAGATGCACACACGTGAAAGTGATCGAAGTCTTTATAGCTGGGGAAAGCACGAGTGGGGGCAGGTCAGCGGAGCTGTAGGGATGTGCGGCCCCCGCGCCACGCTCTGGGTGAGCAGAGCACGGGCTTACATCACACCATGCAGCCTATAGGTAAGGTAAAGCTAGTGAAAGATGAGCCGATGGCGAGACAGGCCGGTGAAAAAGGAGGAGAAAAAAAAAAAAAAAAAGTTGTTGTAACTTCCCCCCTCCCCTGCCCCGTCAGTGCCTGACCCTGCGCTCTTTCCCTAGGATGCTCTGCAGCCGCGTAGGGAGCGAGCAGAGCATTCCCTGGCCGAGGCAGGGGCTCGCTCGGGAAGAGCCTCCGCGAGGCTGGAAGTGCTAAGGACTTCCCGTGACTTTTGTGCCGCTCTCCGTTTCCAGTCTCCCTCGGCAGCGCCGGTCGCGTTTCTGCCGCTTATTAGCGACGCTCCGGCTCAGCGGCCGCGTCCCCCGCTCCGCGCCGCTCCGCGGGGCTGCGCAGCCCCACGCAGCCCCAGGACCCTCCTCCACGGTGCGGGGTCCCCCGTGGAACTTCCCCCGCCTCGCAGTCTTTTAAGCCCTCAGTTTATGCATTACTCAGTCTCCATGCTTTATTTGATGCAGATTTAGCGATTTCCCCCGAAGAGACAGAGGCTGCATCTGCTCTAAGTGCTTAACACGCCGATCCTACCCACTCCTCCCGTCCGTCTGCGCTGCCGCCGGCTATAGCGTATCCTTTAGGATTACGATAAATTATTTAGGTTTTCTGTTTCCTAATTTTTAACCAAAGGGGGAGGAGGGAAAAGGAGCCGTTAATTAAAGCCTAGTCCTCCCCGCGCCTGCCGAACATTTGTAAATACTT
>JAUBOD010000907.1:3029903-3054274 GCA_032353885.1 Nothura maculosa | reverse complement strand
CGCTCCCGCGCCTCCGCGGGGCCCCGCGCGCCTCCGCGGCCCGCGCCGCGACGGAGGCAGCGCTCGGCATCCCCAGCCGCACTTTAGCACCCGCTTCGCGGCTCCTCTGCCTCATTGTCCGTGCCCTTCTCACGGATTTGCCCAAACCAGCGGAAATACATACCTATATATTCTGTTTTCTCTCTGTAAGGGAAGGTAGCGCGTGTGTAGGAGGCGCAGGGGCTGCTGTGAGTGAAGCGGGAGGACGGAGCGCTCGGGAAGCTCCGCGGGGCCGCTGGGAAGATGCGACCCCCTCGAGCAGACTCTTTTGCCCAACTTTTATCTTTTCCGCTCTCTTTGCCTTGCCCGGCACTGGAGACATCTCTGCTGGACAGACCCTCCTCGCTGGTCACTTTCTTTGCCAACCTTTTCTGTTAATCCTATTGATTTCTTATTTATGAGCCCAGATGAGAAGCTACAAAGGAAGCCAAAGCAAAAAAAAAAAAAAAAAAAAAAGGTCTGTGTATTGTCAAACAACTGGCGAATGTTTCTGATACTGCCTTTACAGTTTCCTCCATTTTTTTTAGAAATACTTTGCAAGGCTTTGTCCTGATGAGTTTTTTTTTATTGTTCAGTTGGTTTGTTTTCCTTATGCCAGGAACATCAACTCGTGTTAAACTTCAGCAGTATTTTCTGGAAAAGACAAATTGAAAAGAAAACATTTTTTTTTCTTTAAAAAAAAAGAAACCACCCTACATTATTTTACAGTAATCCTTAGGTGGGGATATGTGGGCTGGAAAAGGTTTCCTTGGCCTGTTGCCATCCTTGATTTGATGGCTGATTGATCGCCTGTCATCTGGCTGCCTTTGATCTATTCATTCCCGATAAACATCAATAAATCACTTGCCATGGTAACGCCAGACTCAGTGACGTCACGTGCGGCCTGTCAACTCTGTCAGCGCAACTTCGGGGGCTTGGGGCTCCGTGTGTCACCTAGCCGCATGGACACGTATTTTGATAGCCGTGCTGCTCGCGCAGGGGCAACCGAGGGCTCTTTTAGTCGGGAATGGATGAGCTGTTTGGGGGAGTGCTAGGGAACAGATCATAACTGGCCCTGTACAGCGACGGTTTGTCCCGAGAGGTTGCTGGGGCAGTGGTCCAGCCGTGGTCCTGGCTGGCTGTTTTCAGGTGCACTTGTAGCAGCTGGGGAAAGCTGGTCCTACAGCATAGCAGAGTGTTCTCAGGTGCTTGCTCTGGAGAGCAAGTTCTCAAAGTGGTGAGGTTTGGTTCCAGCAAACTCGAGTGATTCAGTGAGTGCTATGGATTGTAAATAACTGCGTCCATGGTTCCTTCCTCCCTGTTTTTGACATACACAGGCTCCTTTAGTGCTTTTGAAATAGAAAACTATTTCTTAGTAGTCTTATTCTCTATACTAAAAGGTTAGTAAGTTTGGAAAGTTTTAAAGTACGACAGCGATACAATCTAGCAGACGATATTGGAGCCAAGTGCTTCATGACAATATTGTGCGTTTCTGGCCCATGCCATCAGATAACACTTTTCAAGTAACTTAAACGGTGAGTTTTTCACGAGGTCCATCAGATACCCTTCTGAAACATTAGTTCAGCTCTGCAGGACCTAACTCCTCAAGTATTTCCATGCTCCTCGAGTGCCTGTGCAGCGCGTTGGGCTCTCCCTGGGCCGGGAGGGAAAGTGCCTGTGCTGAGCCCTCGTTCTGTGCTGTCTTTTTCCCCCTCTTTCGCTTCCGCTGTCTCCTTCCTTTCTCAAGTGAATCACTGATGATGTGAGATCTGTCCTTTATGTTTAGCAGAAGTGCAATCTCTTTAAAGTTTTATCTTTTTGATTATTGCATTAAACATTTAGTATCGCGTACGATTGCTTCCCGCTGAAATGCTGTCTTTTTTTTTTCCTTTTCGACCACGTTGGGAAAGTCGCTTTTCCTAATAGCAGCAAAAGCAAAAGAATTTTTTTAGCACCTTAAAAACAGCGAAGAAATAACAGGTTAGTTAAGAAATATTCATTACAAAAACTTGACTGCAGGACTAATAGGAGATGGAAGAATGGTTTTGCTCTATCAAAATGACCCGTCAAAACGACTTTGTTTCATATTTGATTTAATTGTCTCTCTCCTGACAGGCACATTCATCAATAGCTTAATGGTCAATCAGAAGTTGGCAGAGTGAGTGCTTTCATTCTTTCCCATACACTAGCTTTGGCTTTACTTTATCAAAATGCCTCTGCCTAATGGATATGGGGGATGTAGAATGACTGAAGGGCTACTTATTTGAGAAGAGTGAAAAAACAAGAACATTTATGCTGTTGATAAGTGCATGAAGATAAATAAGTGAGCTGCATGAGGGGTTTTATTTTAAGATGGAAAAAACTTGCAATTTTTTTTCTTCCTTTTGGCTTCAGAGCTGCAAGTTATAAGGTTCATGACTGCTTTTGTGGCATACTGAGAGTGATGACAAATTGATTGCTTGGTACTGAGAGAGAAAAAAAGGTGGTGTGGGGGGGAGAATTAAAGATGTCTGCTGATTGGTAACTCAGGAAATCCAGTCCCCAGCAACCTTGAGAATACTCGAGATTTTTTTTTCCTCCAAACTGAAAGGTCCGCTCAGCCATAAAAAAAGAAAAGTTGTTTTGCCAGCTTCATTAGTGTTCACCTAATTAGCTGTAAACCTGATGGATTCCTGACAGCTTTAATGATTGGAGATGACAAGCTCCACGCAGTGTCATCCAGCAGAATTAGGTTTGCAGCTAGTTTGATGTAATCAAGTTGATATTACACAGTCCTGGTTGCCTTTAGTTGTGCATTAACTCAATTTTCTGCTGCAGGTGACAAATGGGCTTTGGTACCTGGATAATCATGTCATAGGAATTAGGGCCCTTTTAATGGTCTGGAGTAGAATAACAACAACAAAGAACTCTCAGCAGCACAGAGCTCGCAGACATAACAGACAGGTGCACAAATTCTTTATGTCTAGCCCAAGTGTTAACACCACACTATCGAGGACTAAAGCTGTCTCTGAGAATCAGGAATCTGCAAAAATGATAATTTCGGTTTGTTTGCTTCGAGACTCAGGTGAACATCATAGATGATTTGGGGGGGAGAGGCAGAGAAGGCAGAGATCACAGGGGGGTTTTATTAGTATTATTATTATTCTCACCTGCAAAAGCAGGAAGACAATCAGCGTTGCAATTGGGACTCCAGTCTCTTGTCATTTAAGTCAGAAGGGAGAATATATTTATTGTTTAGAGGCCACTGTCTAGCAAAGCTAAGGTACTGTATTAATAGGGGCCAGTCTTGTTCACGCAAACAATAATTATCTATCCTTAAATTATAGCTTTCACTTGCAGCTTTTTTTAGAAACACATCTATTCAAAAGAAGAAAACGTACTTCCTATTGACAGAAACAACTTAATACATATTCTGTATATAAAGCTTTCCTGAGGAGGGTTTTGTGGAAACTGATGTACTTTTTTAAAATTATTATTATTATTCAATGAACAGTTATTGTTCCTTAAGCTCAGACAATGACACTGAGTTTTCAACCCTCTGGAAAAACAAACAAACAAACAAACTTGTTTGTAAGGCATTTTTTTCCTTCCCCCCCACTCCTATATAGTAAGACTTAAGCTATAGAGATAGCTGCATGTTAGGCTCTTGGCAACTCCAGGGCTTGCGTTCCAAAGATGCACCTAGCCGGTGTGAATACCGAAATACATGAAGTTGATTTTTCAGAGCTGTGGCCCACTTGTGCTTTTCCCTCCCTACTTGAGCGCTCTGTGCAGTTCGTCGGCCCCTGCGGGCTGCGGCCAGGAGCCTGCTGCACAAATGCACATGCAAGATGGCACGCAGGTTGCTCGGCCACTATTCCAGCCAGCTGCAGGGTCGGGAAGTTGAACGCGTTCTCTAATTTATGGCAATTGCTTCCAACTACATGCATACCCCAAAAGTAAATGTAGCGATAAAGTAGGCTACCTATAAAGGTACTTGCAGTGTCAGCCCTTGGTATGTTATTTGCCTCCAAACCTGCCACATATTTCTCTGTTGGACAGAGATTCTTCCTAGCAGCAAGCTGACAAAATGATTAGTTATGGCTGTCCTCTGCCTTTTTTTTTTTCTTCTTCTTTTTCGGCAAAGTGTGAGGAACAATGCAAAAAAAAAAAAAAGAAAAGAAAAAGGGGCATAAATATAAAAAGGCCTGATAGATTCTGCTGAATATCTGCCTGGAAAACAGAATTTTCCAGAATCAGCTGCCATTTCTCCCATTAGCTTGACAGCTGTCAATTAGGGCTTCAGTGCTCTCCTGGGCCACAGTTTATTGCGTGCGGTTGATGTTGTCATTTTGTTCTCAGTTTTGCCTTGAGCACTATCATGAGCAGGAGCGAAATAGTCAATAACTGATGTATCAGCAGTTATTTCTTAAATTGGCTTACAAGTCTGCATTTTTCCTCTTTTTACTAAAGATTGTTTTGTAAAGTGATTAGAATGAATTGTGACTGCTGCAGGGTTATGGGAAATGCAGTGGCGCTGGGGTGAGTTAGCAAGGATTAGAGAGGCTCCTTTTTGTCAGGGCTGCTCTCAGGATTAGTGGCAACTCCACAGCAGAGATCACCTTCAGGGAGAGGTGCATGCTCCGTGCACGCTGGTGTGCTAGCGTGGAGGGGAGCAGGGAGGAACAGAGACGATTTACCGGCAGGCGAGGTAACCTCGCGTGTTGCCTTTCAGAGCAAACCTCCTAACTACTGTTTTTTTTTTTCCTGTGCAATTCTCCATATTTTAATCCAGCATCGTGCCTGCTCCATAGCGAGTCCAAATGTGGATGGGTGAATTTAACCCAGCCCTACTTCCAAGGTGCTGCTGTTAGAGCCAGTGTGGAGGTGCCTGGAATGTTGCTTTGTCAAGTAGCCCTGTGTATGTAGGCACAGTTAGGATACAATATTGAAAAGAGCAGTGCCAGCGCGATGGCGTGTTATCTTATCTGTGAAATACTTCAGCATCGTTTACTAAACAGTCCACCCCAGGTGCCTGAGTCTGCTTTTTGCCTGTGTGTTTTTAAATTTAGTTACGCCCAAATTGTGGTTTATCAGCCTTAAGTTAAAAATGAAAGGTGAATACAATATATTGTATTTGGTAACAATGATATGGACTGGTACATCCAGACAGATAATATGCAGTTGTAATTAGACTGAATAGACAGGCATTCATTTTTAAATTCTTTGACACATGCATAAAATAGTCATATAATAAGATAAGATGACAATTTTATGTTAGGTTGATAAAGTGTCCCGATACATGCATTTAAATGTCTGTAAGCCTTTTTTTACCCAGACAGATTAATTCTAGTTTCCAGCATTTGCAGTTAGACATTAAATTAATTTAAAAAATCCTACTAAACAATGGCCGTGTTGCTTTTTTGTGTCATTACCTAAAGCAGGAGGGTCGAAAAAAGAAAATAGTCAATTGATTTTTCTTGATTTCAACATTTAAAAAATGCTCTAAAATTCACTCAAAGGATTTAAAACATAGTACGTGAAACTGTATTGTAGTTTTCTGGAGTATAATAATGCAGAACGGAACAGTGTAAGAGCTGGAAATTGTTTATTATGATTTTCAGAAAAAGAACTGCAAGAGTGCAAATGAGTGGAGCTTAATTTCAGAGACTGCGACATTTATTCTGCTAAATTTGCCTGGTTTTCATCTTGAGAGACAGCTTGGTCATCTCAATAGAATGACAGGCTGCAGAATTTAAATATTTCTTGGTGCAAGCATCAACTTTAAGATATTTCTCAGAAAATGTTCAAAGGTTTCTTCCCCTGGGGGCGGAGGGAGAGCAGGAAAGGAGTTACCAGAAAATCATAAAATCCCCGAAAGCCCCTTGCCAGCTCCATTACCTGGCTCGCTTGGGCACCAAAGGTGTGATTCTTCAAGAATAACTTTGTATTTTAGACTTAATTATAAATTATTAATTACTTCTGTCAGGACACATGTTATTAATTACGACTCTCTTTTCTTCGCTCAGAGCAGCTGCTGGGAATCGCCTAAGTTCCCTGTGTGTGTTGGCGTGGGAGTTTACCCAAGGAGGAACTCGCCATTCCCAGCCCGCGGCCGCTCGCCTCCCGCTCGCTCCTGCCGGGCAGGATTTGGAAACATCCGAGCTCAGCCCGACCTTGGTTGGGATGGAGGCGAGCTTTCCAACTGATTAGACTCACTCGTAATTAGTTCATGTTTTTACAAAGGTGGGTGTTATGCCCTGCCCGTGTTAAAAAATAGATGAATATATTTTTTAAAAAATCTTGTTTTAGCACCATCTAGTTTTGGTAGGGAGGGCAGGAGGCACCAGCCAAGCAGGGCGGTTTCCATGTCCTTCCGCCCAACTCCCGCCAAACTTCACGCGTTAGCAGCAAGGAAAGAGCGGGTTTGTTATTCCTTTGGAATGACTCAAATTCATTTACTTTTGATATTTCCATCATTAAATCGAGCCCTCTGTTTCAGTTTCTTATGTGTTCTTTGTGGAATGCATGTTGCATAAAATAGGCAATTTTTAATGAACAATTTAATGTAAATGGGTTCTGAATTTAAATTAATATTAATGAAGCTTTGAGTGAATTTATTTTGCATACGTAAAGGCTTGTAACTCTTTCACCCATACACTCTTGTCTTTATGTACTAACACGTTGGTTAGGTGAATTGGCTACTTTCCATATTTCGTGATTAAAAAACTTTAATGGATTTTACATGGATATTTGTGCTAATACAGCTTCACGCAGGTTCGTACCGCCGTTAAAAAGCGTACCTGCCTTTATTTTCAGATTTTTGCAGTTAACATTTTAAACGCGCTGCTCCGCTATGCTATATGTTTTTTTTTGTTTTGTTTTGTTTTTACTTTAGTCCTTGCCTTTATGCTTTCTAATTCTTTCTTAGAAGAAAAAATGATTCCAACAATAGTCACTACAGTCGAGATGTTTTCTTTCTTTGGCTTACCTCTAATGCATTATGTATTTAGGAATGATGGGATGTTCTATAATTAATTCTGTTAGATGTAATTGCTATAATCACTTTGATGCTACACATAATAAAAGTAATATGGTAAGCATATGAAAAAATATAAACACCTTATTGTAACGCTTTATGTAAGATCCTTTTTTAAAAAAATCTTGTTTAGAAGTAAACCTCCACTTCCTTATTTGTCAAAGGTAACGTTTATTTTAAAGTGCGTACTTTGTAAATGAATGAATTTTGGAAATGGAAAGGATTCTGCCTGTCAGGAGCCTTTTATGTGAGTGCGTATGGATCTGATGCTCTACTCCATTAAAGATGTAGTTCATTAAGAAGCCAGTCTTCAGCGTTGCCACAAGTGACATGTGAATATCACCGTATAGCTCATGAAATAGAGGAAAAATTGTACGTTCTATTAAAATCCAGCACGTAGTAAATAACGTAGAGATGGAGTTGTACAACTGAAAGCTTCTTTGTAGTGCAAAATTATGGGAAATATAAAATGTATGAAGGGTAGCGTGTAGCTAGAGAGGGAGTTTTTCAGGCATAGTCCCAAGTGGGAAAAGACTGTGGAAGGTGTCCTCCCCCCACCACTTTTTTTTTTTTCCCCTCTCCCTAGCAAGAACCTTTGAGTTATTGTTTGCAAACACAGTTTTTGATAGGGAGGAAATGAAAAAAATATGTGCGATGGGTTAATCTGTGTAGTTGATGTCACTGGTGGTGAAACAAAAAATGTTAATATGGGCATAGTTCTTAATTAGTTGCATACCCTACTTAATGCTGCAAAGGTCACTTGGTTTTATGATCCGGCTACGTCTATGAATCCGTGCGTTTCTCCCCAAATTTATATTTTGCTCTCCCGTATTTTCTAAGCGATTGAGTGTGCAGATCTTGGTTAAAATGAGAACTGTAAAGAAAATGAGCAGAGCAGCTTTAGCATGGCCTGAGAGGAGGCTTCTTTTTTTTCTCTCCTCTCTCTTTCCTGCCCTCTCCTCTCCCTCCCCTCGTGTGCTTTGCGAGCGCGGCGCAGCCTCCCTCTCGCCCGGCGAGCACAAGTATTACATTTAACTCCTGTAAGCTGAACAAACAAACCCGGCCAGCCCCGCGCCGAATTGTTCGCCGGCCGAGCAGAACAGGGTGCTGCTTTTGAGCATCTCCGGAGCTGGGCTCGGTGCCCGCAGCCCTTTCCCTGCTAGGTCAAGCCTGTTGCTGGAGGCCAGATCTCAGCGGGGGCCTCCGGGAGGCTTGGCGAGGCTGCTGGAGACTGGCAGCCATCAGTCATCCATCTGTGACACAGAGCCTGTTTTTGATGGCAGGGATGATAAAAGGCCTGGGAACTGTATAGGCCCTTGTAATCAGGGCCAGTGCTGACATCCTTCTCAACTTTGACAGCTTCTTCCTTTTCTCTCTTCACCGCCAAGACTGTCTCAACTGGGTTTTTTTTTTCCTCTCTCTTGTTTCATGTACTTGATCAGTCTCAGATGCTGGGAATTATTTTTTTCGGCAGGGAGGGGGAGTGTTGCTTTTGGTTTGTGGGTTGGGCAGGTGTGAGAGGAAGTCTGTTTTTTTTTTTTTTTTCCTTTTTTTTTTTTGTACTGTAGGCCTGTTGCTAATTAATGTTCCTCCATAAGATTCTGTCGGAGTTGAGTAATGTTTTTGATCTTTATGCCTGATAACTGCATACTTAATGAGATTTCAAAGCTGTGAGTGCAGCTCCCTACAATTATTGACAGATGCCTTTTCTTTGCCATTGGGTTCAGCTTCATAAATCCTCCTGCAGTAATGAGGTTCAGAAGTGCCACCCTGCCAGTGAGCTAATGAAAGAGGGGGGGAGGGAGGGAACAGCTCATGCCTGCCTGACACATTTTTTTCCTTTAAAATTTACTATGCAGATGTCAAGCTGTGGGACGATTACTTCAAACATGCTAATTTTTATCTTGCTTTTGTGTCAAGCCTGCATGCCATTCTCCCCCTTCCCTTCCCCCCCCCAATAATAAATAAAAATAGAAACCTCAACCTATTTAAATTTTATCATGGATCATAACTATTGAAGACTTTGATATATGTGTGTTCTTTTGCAGTTTCCAGTCAGTGGAGCTTTTTTTTTTTTTCTATTTTTTTTTTTTTAAATCCAAAGGGCAGAGAGAGGATATAAAAAAGAGGAGAAAACGGGAAAAAAAAAAGGGAAAGGCACCGTGCGCCGGCCGTGCGCCCGCCTGCCCTGCGTGCGCTTGAGCCGGGGCAGATTTCATTTGCGAGCTCTGCGAGCGGAGGCTGGCGCAGAAGAGCCGCTCCGCGCCAAACAGTCGATTTCCTTTGCAGCAGAGCCATATATCACTGACCCACCCTTCCCTCCCGACAGAATGACATGTGTCATTTATCACCCGGCCCTGCCGAGCGCCCAGGGACGGGGCGCTTGGGGAGGGGGCAGCCCGTTCCCTGCGTGGGGACAGGGACGGGGCACATTGTGGAGCGGACGGGGCACATTGCGGAGCGGACGGGGCGGTTGCCTTGCTCCCTATGATCTACCAAGTCCCTCCGGAGGCTTTTCCTCCTCTTCCCCTTTTTTTTCTCTGTATCTTTTATTTATTTTTTATTTACTTTATTTATTTATTTCAACTTTGGCAGTTGGGGAAGGCTGGCTGACACGTATCATTCAGGCAGCACCAGCTTGCTGGGGGTTGTGTAAATGAATCTGGGAGCTCTTGGTTTCACATGATTCAAACGTGCATTATTGAAGATGGATGTTCCTTAAAAAAAGATTGATGATGGATATCAGGCTTATAGTGCCATTTATCATTTTGAATATTATTTAGACTTGCCGTGTAAAGCTGTAACTTGAGAGTTGGATGAGCTGGGACAGAATGGAGGCCGCAGCGTGCGCGTTTTGATTGATGGCTTTGCCTTCTCATTGTTTGTTACCAGATACAGCCGGTCATTACGGTGGTGCCGGGCGGTTGTGCCGGGAGCTGGGCTCCGGGGCACGTGTGTCTGGCGGTGGCAGGGGCAAAGTTAAGTTTTTGGGTGCAGAATTTTGGAAATTGTGAAGAAATTGCCCAAGCTGCGGCCCGTGCAAGAGGGCTGCGACTAAAGCCGCGTGCTGGATATAGTGCTAAAATACAAGTAGGACTGTGGTTGCTTAAGCATGGCATGGTTGGACATTGCCAGCTCCCATGTGAGAACATGCGGCGCGGCTCTCTTTTCGTAGCAGGGTACATTTTGGTCCTACAGCGGCAAAGAAGGCAAAGTTGCAGAACGCAGTTATTCCGGCATTTGCGTTTTTCCTTTCTATCCGTCCTGTCCAGGCCCCAAGGGAGTCCTGCACCTTGGTGCTGGTGTCTCGGTGATGCTGCAGGACGACAGCCTGTATCCCAGGAGAGGCAGAGCATCCCCTTCTCCTTGGAAATGCTTTCTGGCAGCCAGGACACCCCCACCTGCTGGAAGAATTAAGGAAGTGGCTCTATGTAGGCAATTAGGGCTTGCCTGGGAAGCGTGGGCCTGGGTTCCAGCAAGATCACGGATTCAGGATGGGTACTGCCCGAACCCAAGTCTTTGGGAATGGATGTCTCCAGACAGCAGTACTATGCGGTGGGGTTAAACTTGTTTCGAACTGGGAAGATGTAGTGAGTGTTCCTTTCCTGGCACCTAGTCAAAAAAATTAAATAAATTACACAAGAAATTAGACAAGAGTGTGTTTTTGTTGAAAAGAGATAGTCTTCGAAGGGTGACGGTCAGTGCTGTTTTGAATTGCTGCTTGTCAGATGAACTTTTTCCGATTGCTGGATGCCTGGCTAGCAAGAAGGGATTGTAGTAGCATTTGATAGGCCAGCATACAGCATTTGGGCTTATACCATATTTTGCAAAGCCTTCAGGGATTTTATATATGTTTTATGAAATAAGTTTTTTTTCAAGACCAAGATGTTGACTTTGGAAAATTCAGTACCGTTTGCTGTTGGTGCAGCCCATCAGTTGTGAAAAGTAAGAATTCAAGTTTATTCACTTCATGGAAGTCCAATGTCACCAGAAAACCCTGTAAAATGTAATATTTTCCATGAAGCCTTCAAGAGTGGAAGGTAAAACTTTGCTGTGCCACCCCTGCGCGCATGTAGCACAGCAGGTAATTGAAGTACAAGTGCCAATTTGCTGGAGCAATTGTAAACACACCTTGATACAAATGGCATGGTTGCATTCTTACTGATTAGAAAACTTTGCTATTAATAGACACCAAGTCCATTTCAGGTGTAATTGGTGAGGAGCTGAGTGCACTCATGGGAAGAAACCTTGTTTTGTTTTTTGTTCGCTTTTATTCTTATCCCTTTTTTCAGTTTTATAGCCGGAGACATGATTTATTGCAGCCATCCATCTTTGGGGCTCATCCATCACCTCCTGGTTGCTAGGCAATCATGGCAGCAGCTGTTTGCTTTGAATCAGACAGAAAAGTTGTCAATCATCAAAGGCAGGTGAATAGCATTAGAAACACGCTATTGTCAGACGGAATAATTAATCAAAGAGAGAAAAGATAATTAAAAAGATATGACCCTTGCAAGTACTTGCTCCGGGTTGCCTGGAAAAAAGAAAAACTGCCTGGTCTTTTCTAGACACTTAAGCAGCTGAGGGCTGATAAAATATGCACTCTGCAGTGCATAGTTTTTAATTAATTGAAAAAGGTTCAACATTCAAAGACGATGCTGGAGAAAAGTCTGATTATGAGCAGAAGTAATATTTATTGTTTGCATGAAAGGCTTGACATGGAGTTCTAACTTTCTGTCACGAATCTCCGGCGTGCTTGCGCGAAGCTCTTCCAGCCCTGCTATCTTCACGGGCCCTTGCAGAGCGCTGGGGAGCCAGGCGGAGCGAGGGTCCCATGGCTCTCGCCCGCTGCTCTCATTCCGGGCCACCTTTTCCATGAATTTTCTTGTTTACTGCCCTGTATTGCAACTCTTGGAGTTGTCTCTGTGCTGTTGGGGTGAAACACAGCCAGCTCGCGGCCATGCGCTCCGTGTGGTGCAGGGGAGAGGTTGGGGCAATGACTGCTTCATCTCCAATCAGACTGTGCAATAACAGGCTTTTCTGAGCCGCTTCCCCAAGCAGGTTTTCCAGAAATCATATTGTTTCTAGTTGGAATAATAAAAAGGATGCTGCAAAATCTCATTTCCAAGGGAGCTTGGACAGCATGGTGGTGATTCAGCATTGCGTGCTTAATGTAGGAACATGAATGCACATGAATGTGCATGTGTAGGAACATACATCTGGTGTAAAGGATCATAGACTTACTGTACATGAAACATTTGAGCAGAGCTCCTATGGCAGTGAGTCCGTGGGTTAAGGATTGAATGTTGAATTAGCCAAAAAGCTGGAAGTTTGAAGCATGAGAAAGGAGTGCAGTATTTTGAACATCAGGCAAAGTACTCGTGGTCCAAGAGGAAAAAAAAAAACAAAACCCAAAACAAAAGAAAAAAAAACCTCTGGCATTTGTGTGTGTTGAGAAATCAAGTATTTCTTGTATTCACTCACTTTTGATTTCATACTTCTTCTGCCCTGTCTTGTAGAACTGGACAAAGAAGCGTCGTCTGAGTAATCAAAAACTCAGTAGACTGACAAAGTAGACTCAGCAAAACAAAAAAACCAGAAACACTATTTTGAATATCCAATCCGGTTATTTCATTAAGATTTGAGAGAAAGAATGCACTGAAATATTTGGAACTACAAACAACAGTATACAAATCCTACACACCGTTACTACGCATCCTATTGCTTTCAGCTCAGATAATTCCTTGGATTATTCTTTGTGTATTCCCTTACAGCAGTATGTCAGAAGCAGCTCCTGTTCTAACTGTGTGTAGCCTACATCGTATTTTCTGCTCTCACACCCTGTTTCGCTTGTAATCATTCCAGTATTTGCTTAGAGGAGGAGAGAACACAGCTCCGAAGGATGTGGGGTACCATCTGACTGCTGGATATGACACATCTGCTGCTGCGGAGCTATTGCATTTTCAGCATTGGTAGCAGGAAGTTCAGCCTGAAGTTAACTGGGATGACTTGGAATAGGCTTTTGCCTCAGTTAACCTATTAGTGGTTACTCGGAAAGTAATTTTCGCTAAAACATATGTAAGAAATACTGTTACCTCTTGGAAACCATAATGCTAATACTTACCACTAGCTTCAGAAAGTGCATTATGTGACCAAAATGATCATTACTTGTGGCTAGTAACAGAGCATTTTTTATGTAAAATTAGGTCGTTTTCTAGTTGCTTGCAGATAACTTTTTAATTTGGCTAGCTTCTTTTCTTCTTATATACATAATGATAATTCAGCTTGACATATTACAGGCATTTTGTGTCATAAATTTAGGATTGTGTGACTATATGGGGTAAATGGGCATATGTTTGCGTGTGGGTGTGCAATGCTTTCTCCAACACGTTTCTGTGCATTATATAAATGTGGGATATTTATTCCTACATGTAAGGTAACATGCTTATGGCTGTACAAGATTTTCTTTGTTTGGTGTGAAACTGATTCTTCTTTTCATATACCAGCCCCTCTGTAATACCTCTTTTCGGGTTTGCTGTGTCTCTGCAGCTCACTTTTATTTACTGATGGGCAACCATGGCAGTAGCTCAGATTTTCCCCAGTGGAGTGACATATAGCTGTGATACCAATAAAACGCTGGATACAAGATGTGTGGATAGATGGCTGCATTCTGGAGTATAGACAGCCGTTGTTCAGCCTGGTAGTGATTTCTTAGCAGAATATAGACAAAAGTTGCCCGTGATGATCTGTTTCCCTCTGCTTAGTGACTCTGGTGGTCTTCTCCTTCTGGTTTTAACTCGACTCTTCTTGGTGTGTTCTTGAGAGAAGACACAGCAGTTATTACCCAATCTCAATATCTGTTGATTCACGGGTGAAAGAGGTTGGAGTCTATGGAGAGATGTTTCGGGCTAGCACCTTCCTCATCCTTCCGCAGATGAATGTTTCCTTTGCATTTATGGAATGAAAACTGTTTGAAATACAGTTGAAGTTGAAATACCTCAGTGCTGAAGGTGGTAAAGCTAAATTGCTTTTCTGTCCAAATGAAATGGAAAACAGATAGAATACATCAAACATCAGAACCATAATTGATAGCAAACTTTGTTTTTTCTTTGAACTGGTGGAATATCCCATGTAAAGGGAGTTTGAATAGTCAAATAATAATCAAGCATTTGCCAGTGTTTACCTCATTGTGCTCAGCAGAATATAGCATCTCAGTAGGAACCACTGAATTAGAGACTATTCGTACACTGAGAAAAATATCTTGAGGAAATATATATAATGTGCTTGGCTGAACTATGTCCTATGCTTGGCTGAACTGAATAAGCATATAATGCTATTCTCCACCCCTGCCCCCTAGACATAAAAATGCCTATTCCTGCACCACAGCTCTCTGACAGATACTCGTCAAGTCTCCCCTTCTTCCTGCAAGAGATCCAGGGCATTTCTCACTGCCTTTGGAGAGTGCTGTCTCCTTAAAGGTTTCAGAGTGTGTGTCTGCTTCTGAAGATTCCTAATAGGAGAGAAAGATACGTTTTGTGCCCCATTTTTAAGGTCAGTTACTATTTCTAATCCTCTCAACGTAGGTTATGGTTTTGTCTTTCTATATGTGCAAGTTTTCAAGTTTCAGTCCTACTAGCCTGTGCAGTGAAAAAATATTTTTATCTCCAATTTTCAGTTTGCCAGCAGTGCCTTTACGGAAAGTCTTCTGCAAACTCAGCCTGAAATGTCCAGGCATTCACCAGATGAACTTTCTTCAGTGTCTGAGCACCACTGCTTCAAAATGCGTAAAATACTTTTGCATGCAATTACCTCATGTAAAGGTATAGATAATATCTTGTTTTATTAAAAAAAAAAATCCTAGGATATTCTTTCAAGTGTGATGGGGTAGAAGATGAGATATTTGCTATCACAGGTACAAGATGACTAGCTCATGCTGCCTGATAATGCAGGAGTAGCCAGGAGTAGGGCCATGTGGTCTTGAAGATGACCACCTGGCCAGATACAGGTCAGGCAACAAGGCAGTTGTGGAGAACGGAGTGGGAATGGAAATGCCTTGGAGAGAAGGGAAAGAAAGGACTAGCGCTCTGGTTATGAGAGGTGGCTGCTTCGTAGGGATCTGAGTTGGTTTGCAGTCCCCAAAATAAAATATCTGAATCTATAATTCAGATTGATATTTCAGATAAATGAACTTTAGTTGTACCTTGTGCCTTTTCTTAGTGTACAAAATCCGTTGTACCTTGTGCCTTTTCTTAGTTTAAAAATATACTTCACTTTCTGTGCTGTTGGATCTAGTTAAAAAAAAATCACTGTGTGTTTGACCTATTACCTTAATTAGATAATTTGTGCATAATAGTGCACTTTTGGTAACTGCCTTAACTGCCTTTATAGGTAAAATGGAGAGACATATAGACTTTAGTGGACTGACACAGATGCGTGTGAACTTTTTATGGAAAGAATATTTGAAAAACAGAATTTGAAACAGCAAAGAGGATGTGGTGGTGTTTTATATGCTGCAACATAATGTTTACCCAGGATCTCATGTCTCTTTTGGTTTTGCTCTAGGCCTGTGTTTAAGTGCTGCTTGTCTATATTAGTTAGCAAATACTCTAATGTATGAGAGTAGTAGTGAGTTATTTTCTCATACCTAGATGTTTTCTATATAAAATAGTCCAGCTGTAGTAAAATCTTGCTATATGATTGTGTTTCATTTTGAAATTGTTAGCTGAATAAGCATTAGCACAAATGTGCATTAGCTGAATAAAGGAAAAAAAATTATAGTGCGTTTTTGTTCTAGGGGTGTGCAGCACGAAATTATGTGACTCAAATGCTCAATCTGGTCTTCATGATTAAGCAATAAACAAATTACAAAACAAAGTTATCATCCTTTTGAAACTTGTGTGTTCATTCTTTGTGGGGAAGAAAAAGCAAAGTATTTAATATTTCTTGAAGGAAAACATGTTTCATTTCTTGACATGTTCAATGGCTTTTAGTTAACAAAAACTCGTGATTGTTTGCATTAGAATAAATTAAAGAATGTTTTCTTTGCAGACATTAGATAATTTTTTTAAAGCTAATTCACTGAATGTTGGTAAAAGGAATTAAAATAGTTAAAATGGAAGGTAAAGCAACTGTTGTGCCTTGTGGTATAGGCTTGGGAGCATATACCTCACTTCTGCTACCAACTCTATGTAAAGTAGAGTTGGTTACATTGTCCAAGTGGATTGCTTTAGAAAAGTCTGTTTGTTATGTGTAATGTGTGACAAGAGAGGTCTGGAAGGTGCCTAGGTCTTCTCACAGCCCTGATGCAAGTGTTTAACAATACCAACTGTATCGAGTCTCCCAGATTTGGCAGACTGTGTCCCGCAAGGATGTGTCAATGTGGTTTTCTGAGTTAAAGACTGCACTGGCAATGAACATAGAAATCTGTCAGATCATTGACGTGCAATAGTACTTACCAGGCAACCTCCCCACCAAAAAACCTTAAAATGGCAGTTTGTTATCCTAAGGAATTTGCATTATGTTTGGGATCTCGTATATACTCAGTGTGGCCCACAACAGTAATGAAAAAGAGGGCATTAGATTCTTCCTTCAGTCTGTAGCAGTTGCTCGTATGGATATTAGTAGTATCTGTGTTTCATGTTATTTAGGGGCTGAGAACCAGACAGAGTAGTTCTCTTCAGGGATGTATTCCTCAGCATGTGAAAGTGGCAGCAACTTTAACCTTACCTTCCCCTCAGCCCTTAAGGCTGGAGTGTCACGTGGGTGACACTGCTGTGATAGGGCAAGGCTCTCATCCACACTGGGACCACGTCCAGTCTACATGAAAAACATGTCTGTGTGGTTCAGCAGAATGTTTGTGATGAACTGTATCTAAGAACTGCGTATCTGAAACCTATTCCTACATGCAACAAGAGCTCGATGGCCACAGATGTAGCTCAGGTGTTCCCAGGCTGTCGTTAGTGCAAACAAAATGTTTGCATCATTGTGACTGAACCAAGAGCTTCAACTCTTCTTCTCAGTCTGTTCCTGTCTCAGAAATGTAGGACATAAAGTTGGAAGGAACCTTGAACAAGGACCTAGGGAGAAGGTCCTTCTCCCTATTGAGCTGCCTTCACCCATGCCACGCGAGCAGGTGTTTCCCCATTCTGGGAGCTCTGAGAACTTCCCATGCATATCTCCAGGTTCTCCTCCTGCATTTGGCAGTTAGGCTGGCTTGCACAGTTTCTTTTGCATTATTTCACCATTAGTTATCCCGTGGACCGAATTACTTCATGATTGCTTGAAGCAAAGATTTGGAGCCTTCCGTATTGCTGCAGATTGTTCAGGGCAATAAGCAGTGAGGGTACGAAGACTTTCAATGCTTGCTCTTGTAAGGCCCAGTCCTAAGTCTGCTGAACTTGAATGAGATTTTTTTTTTTACAGAGCTCATTGATTTTTAGCAGACTTGCACTGAGACATGTAGTCGCAGTTAAGGATTCAAACTTGAGGAATTATAAAACAGAACAGCAAACCCCAAAGATAGGATTTTTTTTTAACCTTTTTGTTTCTACCTGTTGTTGATGTAGCGTAGGTATGTACAGGCTTCTTGGTTGGCTTTTCAAAAATATCTTGTCAAATGAAGTGGTTTCGTGCATGCTTTAAAAGGAATTGGGAGTAGGTGTTAAGCAGTTGTTTTTCTTCTGAGAGATCTAGTACTAATGACCCAGCCACAGACAAATATTCTTTGATGACATTCAGTCAGGTAGACTATTTTAATTTGTTTCAGAATAATTAGGCAATTATCAATCTGATGCTAAGAAAATGTTCTTAATGTTTGTAATTGCATTAATTTATAAAGTATTATTGCCATCAAGGGTCTATATTGATAAGTAGCATCATTGTGTAAATCCAGCCATTGATTCTGTTCTAAAAACATACTCTTTATCCTAAATGTTTTAGTATAAAATTACATCTCGTTATGGATAATGTGTCATGTCTCCCTAAAAATGTGATCTTGATTTTCATCCCGTGATGATACTTTATTCAATAAATCAAAATCTTCCTCAACAGTTAGCCACCAACTTATTTAATGGTTATTTCAGAAATGTTGATACAGGGAATTTAGTGGTTAACAGTGTTTATACATTCCAGAAGCATTAACAGGTTAGGTTATCCTGGAATTCAGTAAATATCCATGAAACGTGTGGGAGAAGTATATGCTATGCTGTATCTTGGCAATCAGCTGCCAGACATCTCATGAAATACCATGTAATAATAAAGTTTATAATGATTATATTGTCAGGAGGCACACATTGTCCATTATCGCTGAGAACTGAAGTCCTATCACCCAGTGTTTAGACTGGAGCCCTAGAACACTACAGATGTTCTTATCTTCTGGAGATAGCTTTGTACTGAATCAGTGATTTTTACACATTCTTGTGTATGGAAAAATGTTTTTTGCCTCCTGAATATTTCTGAAGAAAATAAAAAGAGGATAGTTTTCATATATGTCAGGGTGTTTTTTGTGTGTGTGTGTTAATGAATTTCTGTGAGAGAACTGCAACTAACTCATAATTTTTGCAGTAGCTTTTTCCCCTTTGGTTGCTGCTGTTCTTGCCTTGCTGTTTAAAATGGTCATTCCATTAAATCAATACAACATCAGGATTTACTAGGTACGGTCTGCATGTTCACAGGCAGTTTTGCGCTGGCTGCATTGTACCTGATAGACTTGGCAGCCGCAGGGTGGGTGACACAACCGCTAGCTGGGACTCCTACAACTATTAGTATTTTTCTAATCTCTGTGTGAATAGATGGCATTTTCTGAAACTGCATCTTCATCAGAATTTTTTCCCTCTGTACGTTGCGGCAAAATACAGCAAATAAAGACAGAGCATCAATTACAGCTGCAGTCTTGAAGTTTCAAGTCACATTTTAGCCATGCTACTCGGTGTGTTATTATCATTATTATCTTTTGCTGCTTGTATGTATGTATGTAAATTGCATTAAAAATAAGATCAAGGCAGACATGAAATATCAGTGACAAAAGCAGAAACTGATGAGCAAGCTATTATGAGCTATGAAAAGTAAAAAAGATGCTCTTTTAAATTTGACAGTGCACCAGAATCCACCAATTGTATAAAATGAGAATATTTTTAACGAATACTTTCCTTTAAGCTTTGTTGTGGCTATGCCTTCTAATTGCATCTCAAGTCTGTCAGCAACTCCATTTTGAACTGCTCTTATGAGAGTATAGTTTTGATCCTGGTTACCCAAGTCTCTTACGTTTGGAATGTTACATTACCTTGTTTAGTCTGAAAGCATAAAATAATGCTAACTTTTTTTTTTTTCTTGCAATTAAAATACATCTAACATTTTAGATTTAAGCAGATTTTTATTTATCCAACAGTACCGGAGCAATCCGGAAGAGATCTTTATTTGTATCCATGTAGGTGCACCTAAATGTTGCCTCCATGTGATGGCTGCATTGCTAACAGTAGCTTGAAGAAGAGTCAGGTTTATATGTACTTGTGCAATGCACAGCGTGGCGAGAGGCACGAGACTTAGGGCGTCAGCACTTTCCAGGTCTTGTAGTAAGCGTTGTGATTGTAAGCTCTTGTATTTTGATTTTTTTTTCTTTTACATTGGAAATTATTCTGATTGGAAAAAAAAATAGGTGTGGAAACAATCCTTTGAATTAGAAATTCCTCATATATACAATTGCATAGATATGTATATGTGTTTCTGTGTGTATATAGATTTCTGCATTCGCAGACAAATCGCTCAGTTTTGTATACCTTGGATTTCAGTTTAAAATGTCAGGGAGAATATATGCCACAAGACATTGCTGTGAGTTAATGCTCACCTGTACAGCTTTGGAATTAAAAGGTGATCAAAATTAAGTGATACTTTTCAGGCAACATTAATAATTTAACCTTTTCTATGTGTTGTTGTATGTTCTTAGTGGTTTGGCAGTATGTTGCTATGATTAGTCTTTAAAACATTCAGTATGATTTAAGGAAAAGGGACTTGTATTTTAAGTTGTTGAAGGAAGGGGCCTCTGTGCTTTGAAATTGTTAAGTTTCACAATTTAAAAAATTAGTGGAAGTCAAACAGTTGGGAAGAAAGAAAAATACCCTCTTACTATTTAAATGATTCTGATCTATGAAAGGGAAAGAAAGAAACAGCAAATCCTCATCCAGTTCTTTGGGAGACAGAAAAGGAGGAAAAAGTCTGAGGAAAAAGTCTAAGGAAAACCCAAATGGCTAACATGAGAGTTGTCACAATTACTCACATCCTGTGCTAGAGATTGAGGAAGCTAGGTAAAAATGAGCCAAAACTCATCTCGGATCTTCTGGATCTGGCTTCTGTTCATGTCAGTGTTTGCATCTGAGGCTCAGTTTAAAATCTGGCCTCGCTCTTTACAAAAAGCTATGTTTAATTGCGTAGTTATAGAATCAAACAGGAGAGGGTTCTATATACTTTATAAATGAGGTTATTTTGTCTGATATTTGCAGAAAATCAAATGTTAGGTATTTATGATGTAAAATTATTCTTGAATTACATACACCATATTGTTATGCTTAATTTTGGAATTTTTCTGGAAAATAGTTAAAGCTTTTTTTTTGCTGTTACTTGTTAATATAGTCAATTAATAGTATATTTTGCAGACAAAGAGTATACCCCATTTATTAGCCATCTCACTGACTAATTTGAGACTACTGATAAAGCTGTTGAGCAGGATCTGCCTCTCTGAAAGCTTATTTTTTTGTGTTAAACCATATTAAGTCATTTTGCAGCATATGTTATTTATAGCATTTTTTTCTTCCTGTAAGTCTTAACATGATTCTGTGCATGACTAAGACTTTTGACAATAGTTCCAATAAGAGTTGAAAACACTCCTAGAATGTGTAGTATAAAACTGTGTGTTATCTATAAAATATATGATAACATGGCTTAGAAGAGAAGTTTTATCATATTTGGTTGAGATGATTGTAGTACCCACGTGTGATTTTGCATATGCACAGCAGTGCTCACTCTACGTATACTCAGTTTCTGTTTTTACCATTTGTTTCATTTGTATCCTCTATTCTGATTATTTACTGTACAGCGGTCTTTGTTTCATTGATTTCTGTCTGTCTATCAAGGAATAAAGTTTGCTCTTCTAACATACACATCTGTCAGTACTGTACCAAGAGTCAATGCCACAAGAGAAAAATTGAAGAAATGAAAACAAATAAGTTATAAAATAAAGTGACAATAATGTGCAGTAGCATAAAGATTGCTTTGGGCTGCCTTTGAAAAAGACAGCTAATGACTTGCCCTGTTGGATGGTATGGGAACAGTGCAGATTCATGTCTCCACATTTAATATATAAGTAACTATTGGAAAGGCAGTGTAAACGGGAGGTCAGAAATGGAAAGCGTGCAGCAGGCTCTTTTAATTTTATTTTTTCCCCCTCTACCTTTGCACAAGCCGCATTATGGGCAAAATTCTGCATTTTTACACGATGTAGCACTTTATAATAAGGTTATCTCTGGAATCAGAGGACTGTAAGTGACATTAGTACAATCAGGCCTAGAAATACTGTTGGTTTTTTTACTGGGTTCCATGTGGCTGCGGCTGTTAATTAACTGACATTTGTGAATCTTTAAATTCCTGTGGAAAAAAAAAAGAGAATAAGAGTAGCTTTAAAATATTTATTTAAAAAGTATATGTTTTTGTTAAAAATAGTTTTCTTTTTCAAATTAATGCTCTATGCAGCAGAATTTCAATAACAAGCACATGTATGAAATTGTATTTACACAGACAACTGGTAGTGTGAGTGTTTAACATTTATGAAGCCTGGCCTAATGCTGCTGAAGTATTCAAGTCCCTTTTAAGATTGTAATTGAAGTAACATGATATAAATGTAAACTTTAGCTTAGAGCACACAGAGCATACAAGACAGTTTGACACCTTCATTTCAGCAGTAAGAAATTACCATTGTCTCTTGGTTCTTGCTTCTAGCTTATATGACCAAGCCAAAAAGTAATTACACAATTAAGGTTGACATACTGGTTCCTGTAATATTTTTTCCCTTTAGTTTTTGGTGGTTTATTTCTACTTCAGATTTTCCAGTCCTTTGTAATTCATACCAAGACGTCCATTTTCATTGCAACAAATTTGCTCATGAAGGTTGCAAGTCTTGCATAATTTAATGATGAAAAGGCAGCATTTCATTCTCCCCAAATGTAGTTATTTGTAGATTAAAGATAAACATTTGTGGAGCTAATATGCTTTTGTAAAAACTTTGTCACCAACTTGAGTGCCGAATGAAACTCGCTGTGCACAGGGACTGAGAAGCATTTCTTTGCACATCACTACTGGACTGTATGTTTTGAAATGCAGCAGTGTGCAACTGCTCGTCCCACTCCTCAGGCAGCTGCTAGCGTCCTTGCATCCTGAGCAGGCAGGATACCAGTCATTAAAGTTTTCCAGTTGGCACTGACACTCGGTAGGGAGCACACACAGTTCCGTGCCTGTTGGGGTTGGCGAGATTGGAGTGGTGTGTTGGCCCCTGTCTAGCTTCAGGTATTGTAGCAGAGCAGGTCAGCTGCAAAGCGACTGTGCCGCCCTTCTTGTCCTCAGCTCAACTTGCTTTCCAGTGTCTATTCCTAATTTCTGGGATTTGTAATGTGGTTTGAGTCCTGTAATTCTCCATCTTAAAACTTGTCTTCTGCAGGAATATGCTAGGATGGTTGTGCTTTATTTCTTGCTTAATTATTCTCGGGACTCCCCCAGGATTACGTAGAAGCAGTGCTATATGCTGTCATTAATATGCTCTGTGGGCTTTTTGATTATTTTAAAAAAACTCCACACTTTTAAGAGATCATGTGTTCTTACATGATCTCTTTAAGCTTTAGACTAAAATAACTGGACAGGGGTAGTTGTAGTCTAGTCTGGTAGGGTAGTTTTAGTAGTCTGCTGGGGTAGTTTTAGGTCTAGGGTCAGAACCCGCCATACCTAAGCTGTCTGCTCAGATTTCTTGACGTGGGTTTTTGTTGCATTTGCTCAGGACTCAGGAGCTTCAGCTCATCTTGGAGCAAAGTCTGTCTTTATATAAAATACAATGGAGGGCTGGGAAGGAAGTATAGTGAATTTGCTGGTGACAAGCCAAGTAGAGGTGGTTTGCCAAGTATTAATCATTTGTATAAAGCTGCATGCACTGTTCAGCCAAATGAATCTGTTCTTCCTTCGTTTCTCAAAGTGACAGAATCAAGATATTAGTAGTTTTGTAATAAAGTTGTTTCTTATTGCATGCTCTTTAAATTCTTGCTCTCTTTTTGAGAGCCTGGTACCTCCAAGCAGGGACTTCTCACCTCCTAGAAATGCCCTGTACTAGTTTTCTGGCTGGAGGCCTATTTAGATTTTGTAGTTTTCAGCTTAAAATAGACTTTATGCTCTTGAAAACGAATTCTTCCCCTCACGCCCATCCCCTCTGGTTTGTCACTAGCTTGCAGTATCTTTCCTGCAAATCAGGGCTTGTGACTTTGAGCGGTACTGTGTTACAGGGAACGTTTCTAAAGAAAAAGACAAAAGGAGAGGGAAGCTTTTTGTGACTGGGCTGCTGCTGTTTCAGCCAGACTATTAAATCATTTATTACAGTATGTACCTCTTTCTCTAAACACAGATAAAACAGTTAAAAGTTACTAGAAAGAAATATCCTTCCCTATTTTTGAAACTAAGTGCAGGATGTGAGTTTTCAAGCGGGAGTCATGTACTGTGCTCTATTTTTTTTTTCTGATGGAGTTTATACCAGCATTTTCTTAATTATTCTTGATGTTTTGCCCATTGTACCATTAGCTTCTTTAAAGGACGAAGATAAGTTGCCAGTATCCACCAGAGCAAAGTACAAAGGCGTTTAATGTTATCTCAGTAATCAAGGTTCCACAATGATGTTGTCAAAAATCATTCTGATCAGGCACAATATGTATCAGCTCGTTGTTGAAAAACACGTCTCGGGCGGCATGGCACCTGAGCACATGCAGGCCCGAGAAACTAATGTGCTGGCTCTCTGCCTTACCACTGTGGATCTGCTTTACCCCGAGCGCCCCATGTTTTAAAAATATCAGTGTTTTCCTCTTTTTTCCTCCTTTGTGACTTTCTCCCTCTCCTGCTGCTGCGCTGAGGTGTGTGCTCGCTAGCACAAATCCTGATTTCTGGTTGGATGGCGCCGCGAGCCGGGAGAGCAGCCAGCACTGTCTGACATGCTCCTAGCAGCACCTTGCTCCGTGTCCGTCCCCTCAGAGTGTGGGCCTCGGTCAGGGCATGTTTAATACCCACTTCCTTGGCATGTCGAGAAACGGATGGGGAGGTGTTC
>JAUBOD010000907.1:2988460-3003088 GCA_032353885.1 Nothura maculosa | reverse complement strand
TGCTGCCACACCATTTAAGAACAGTTATACAGATGCCCAGCTAAGAAACAAATGTTTTCTTAAGTTCTTGTGGAACTTTTGGTGCTTCAGGTGCTTCATGCTGCTTCAGACATTTACTTTAGACTTGAAAATTATTAAAACTTTTTTAAAAAGTAAGAAGCAATTGGCTGAGACAAGATGGGCTGGATACTGGGCTTCTTAAAGACAGCAGGCAGCAACAGTGAATTATACATATTTATGTGTGTGTATGTGTGTGTGTGTTTGTGTATTACCTTTTTATTTTATCTTCTGCTTTCACAGTCTCTTTGGTCCTTCCAAAGATACTTAACCAAGTGGGAACTTTCTCTCCCGCTTGCATAAATCTTTGCTTGAAGAAGCCAGGGGTTCTGTTGTGGTTCCTCTCTCCTTGGGCACTGGGAGCAGATGACTTGTTCAGACTATCTCTTCACTGAGCCCACTGTGTGATGCAATTCCATGCAATTCCGTTCAAATCCATACCTTGTTTCCCATGTGTCCAGATCCCAGCCTTGTGTCACAGCTTGGCTTCCTAACGTGGGCATATGTAGGAAAGGAACATGGGTAGAGGAGGCAGCTCCTGCTTAACACGCAAATATGCTTGATAGTTGGTGAAAAGGGCAAAGAAAGCATGAAAGGTAAATAGATTTACATTTAAATGAGCGGCATGCTGGAGATTTTCACTAATGCAAGAGGCGCTCTTTAAAAACTGTGACTGTGACAATACAAGTGTTTCAGTCCAAACAAAATTCATAAGGTTTCAACGTAACGTTTATCTGTAAGACAGATAAAAATGCAAAGATACAATGCAGTGATGAAGGGCTTGATTCTGCCTGTGGTCTGAGTGCTGAGCATCCATGGCAGGAGACATTTCAGTGCACTGAAGAAGAGCAAAACACAGGTTTCAGTGTTGCATCCCAGCCTGCAGGTGGGAAATAAGATCTTTTCAATGCAGACAGTTGGAAGCTAACCTTAAATTTTCTTTATCTTGTGAAAATGGAGCTATTCCTCACTTTCACAATGGAAGCAGGGGAGTGGGAGTTGTAAAGGAAAATCTATTTCCACAAAGTACATTTGTTTCCAAATCATGGGTTTTGTGCTGTCTTTTCATTGCACTGTCTTTCTTGTTCATATCAGTAAGATCTTTGATATCTTTCGGTTGGAGATTGTGGGTAGCCAGTTTTTTGCATGTTATCAATAACTATTTGGAGCTCTTCAGCTTTACAGAATAATTTGTATTGGTCTCCTTTGCTAAAGTTTTTAGTAGAGTTGAGAAAAATGGTGGAACAATTAACTAAGATAAAGATCAAACTTTACTGTCCCATAGAGAAATTAAATGTTAAACCACTGTAAGAGGATAAATATTTGGTAGTGGTTTCTTTTTAAGTATTTACAGGAAGTCATACATCCTGACTGCAAATTGCCAGCATTGCTGTGATATAAATAATAGTAAGAGAATTCTTGAATTTGATCAAAATATTTTGAAATAGCATAGAGTAAACAGAGCAGCTCCATTTCTTTACAGTCTGCATACCTGTTTTTAAATATAAAAGTCCAATCTTGATAAGTCTTAGAAGCATAATTTATTTTTTTAAGGTAATGCTTCCAAACATTAAAAATAGGAGCCTTGCTATATTAATTTTCTGCATTTAAATTATCTGAGCTGTAATATCTAATCAGAGTTGTGTGTTGCTCTGTTATGATATGTTTATGCTTATAAAGGTCTAAGTTCTACTCTGAAGATCAGACTATAACTTTACATGCTTGGTGGAAGATTTGCTACCGTTCATCCATGTGAAAGAACAGCACTGAATATTTGCTGTGTTTCCTAACTGGATGAAGAAATACTCCATCTGAAACTAAAAGCCCAATTTCACTGTTACTTTAACAGTTGTTTTGTCTCTTGTGGTTTTCTGATAGCATTTAAACATATTTCCCCTGAAAGAAGTATGCAAGGTTCAGTATTGTGTATATGAAATCTACTGTAGTGTTTTCTGAAGTTTTTCAATCTGTTGGTTAAAGTAAGTCTCTTTGCAGTGTTAATCATTGTCTTCTCTGCATTATTGCCTGAATAAACAAGTTATGGATTATTTAATGTGTTTAAGATACCAATACCTAGACATTCCAGATGTTTTGCAGAAAAGAAGATCAAAAGTCAAGTGTCTTCAACCATAGCCTCTATTGGAAAGGGCACTTTTTACTAAATTTATAATTGCATTTGTGGGAGATTGCTAGTAAAATTCAAGTTCTACTGAATTCAGAACAGTCATTATCTACTTTTGCATTCTTGCTTAGCTGTAAATTAATGCATTATGTAGAAATAGATCACTTTGATCCGTTAATGATCCCCCTCAATGTTCTCATAGTTTTCTCGCCTAAAGAAAAGACTAGTCATGTATAGAATACATGCATAGAACCACCATGAAAAAAAGAACATAATTAGAGCCAGTCTGCTACTGTCCTAGTCAGGAAGAGTATCTTAGATTTATATCATCAGGTGCTTTACTGGGGGGAAAAAAAAAGACAGCATCCCTGTTGGGTGTCCGTGTAGCTTATGCTGAGTAAATATTGACAAAGTAGTCTAAAGAGCAAACACTTTGACATTTGTAAGGTCCACTGGAAGGTCTTGTATATATTTATACAGCAGGAATGAGTACAGCATACCAATTTTCTTGAACTAGCTCCTGACATAATTCAGCATGGGCTTTCTTGTTGAGGGGAAAGGTATGTGTGCGCAGGTCATTTCTTACACCATTAGTGAGTGTCTTTGAACTGCAATTAACTACTTTAACTTCTTTTACTACCTCCTCTAAAAAATGCTACGACTAATAATGATAACTTTAAAAAAATCTTGTTTTTCATTATTGTAATTGCATTTTTTATTTTGTAAGAATTTGTTGATGTTTGTTGCACTCTATATTTATTAAAGATTGAGTCTCAAAGTTGTAATGAGCAAAAAAATGCTTGCTTAATTTAAATTGTGAATCTGTCTGTTAAGAAATGCATTAGGGGTAGGAGAAGCATAAGACATATTAATTGACAGACAGGAACTGCTGTCTCTGAGGTTGATACAAGTAATTTATTACTTTAGAAATGAATGCCACCTCCAGAATGTGCTTCATTAATTTCAAATTTAGTTTTAATTTCAAGCTGTTGCCCCTTGAGAAGAATAAGGTGGCAAATTATGTTTGAAGAGCAGATTTTTTTTCTTGCTCTGAAGAAACTCTGAAGTTTAACTGTTTAATTTTACAAATAAGTGCAGTTATTAAAGCTGAAACACTTAAGAAAAAGTATGATCTAACTAACTCCATTTCCTTCTAAACTAACTTACATTTTCTTCTCTTTGTAATAGCCTATGTTTCAGACGAGCTAAAAGCGGCAGCCCTGGTGGAAGATGTGGAAGCTGATGAAAACACGGTTGATGGAGAGCCTTCAGCAAAGTATGCATGTCCAGAAAAAGACTTCACTAAGAACTGCCAAAGCTACCAAAACTCTCCAGCAGCTGAATTTTCTAGCCATGAAATGGACAGTGAGTCACATATCAGTGAGACCAGTGACCGCATGGCAGACTTCGAAAGCAGCTCTATTAAAAATGAGGAAGAGAGCAAGGAGGTTTCAATACCGCTTGAAGACTCCACTGTATCTGATAGTTTGGAACAAATGAAGGCTGTATATAATAATTTCCTCTCCAATTCCTACTGGTCCAATCTCAATTTGAATCTTCACCAGCCAATTTCAGAAAAAAACAATGGTAGCAGCAGCAGTAGCAGCAGCAGCAGTAGCAGTTGTGGAAGTGGCAGCTTTGACTGGCACCAGACTGCTATGGCCAAAACACTGCAGCAAGTTTCTCAGAGCAGAATTCTCCCTGAACCAAGTCTTTTTAGCACAGTTCAATTGTACAGACAAAGCAGTAAGCTTTATGGCTCTATATTTACTGGAGCCAGTAAATTCCGCTGTAAAGACTGCAGTGCTGCCTATGATACTTTAGTAGAATTAACAGTACACATGAATGAAACGGGACATTATCGAGATGACAACCATGAAACTGATAACAATAACCCTAAAAGATGGTCTAAACCTCGTAAACGTTCTTTGCTTGAAATGGAAGGGAAGGAAGATGCCCAGAAAGTATTAAAGTGTATGTACTGTGGTCATTCATTTGAATCTCTTCAGGATTTGAGTGTTCATATGATCAAAACAAAACACTACCAAAAAGTGCCTCTGAAGGAACCTGTTACTCCTGTAGCAGCGAAAATTATCCCAGCTACTAGAAAGAAAGCATCACTGGAACTTGAACTTCCAAGTTCTCCAGACTCCACAGGTGGGACGCCAAAAGCAACAATCTCAGATACCAACGATGCGCTTCAGAAGAACTCTAATCCTTACATTACGCCAAATAATCGTTACGGTCACCAGAATGGTGCCAGCTATGCCTGGCATTTTGAGGCGAGGAAATCTCAAATTTTGAAGTGCATGGAGTGTGGCAGTTCACATGACACGCTGCAAGAGCTCACTGCTCATATGATGGTGACAGGGCATTTCATTAAAGTCACTAACTCTGCCATGAAGAAGGGGAAGCCAATTATAGAAGCCCCAGCGACACCAACGATAACTTCCTTAGTAGATGAAAAAGTCCAATCTGTGCCACTCGCCGCCACCACTTTTACGTCTCCATCCAACACACCTTCTAGTGTTTCCCCCAAACTAAATGTTGAAATAAAAAAAGAAGTAGATAAAGAAAGAAGTATTGCTGACGATAAAATAAAAGACAAAGAAAAGTCAAGTGAAGATGAGGAAAAGTATGATATCTCCTCAAAATATCATTACTTGACTGAAAATGACCTAGAAGAAAGCCCTAAAGGGGGACTAGATATATTGAAGTCTTTAGAAAACACAGTCACATCAGCTATAAACAAAGCCCAAAATGGCACACCAAGTTGGGGCGGCTACCCTAGCATTCATGCTGCCTATCAGCTGCCTAATATGATGAAGCTGTCATTAGGTTCATCTGGGAAGAGTACACCATTAAAACCCATGTTTGGGAACAGTGAAATAGTGTCACCAACTAAAAACCAGCCCCTGGTGTCTCCACCAAGCAGTCAGACCTCCCCTGTGCCGAAAACCAACTTTCATGCCATGGAAGAATTGGTAAAGAAAGTCACTGAGAAGGTGGCTAAAGTGGAAGAAAAGATGAAGGAGCCTGAAGGGAAACTTTCTCCAATGAAACGTGCAACGCCCTCGCCATGCAGTAGTGAAGTCAGCGAGCCCCTCAAGATGGATGCCTCCACCGATGGTGGCTTTAAAAGCCAGCAAAACAGTCCGGGCCCTCAGAGAGATGGCTGCAAGGAGAGTCCAACTGTAGAACCTGTGGAAAATGGGAAAGAGCCTGTTAAGTCCATTGTAAGTTCTCTAAGTAGCAGCACAGCTATCATTACAGATCACCCTCCTGAACAGCCATTTGTAAATCCATTAAGCGCACTGCAGTCTGTCATGAATATTCATCTTGGGAAGGCCGCAAAGCCATCTCTGCCAGCCTTGGATCCAATGAGCATGCTTTTCAAAATGAGCAACAGTTTGGCAGAAAAGGCTGCGGTGGCCACCCCACCTCTCCAGTCCAAAAAAACAGACCACTTAGACCGTTATTTTTATCATGTCAACAATGACCAACCCATAGATTTGACGAAAGGCAAGAGTGACAAAAGCTGCTCTTTGGGTTCAGCGCTTTTGTCATCCACATCGACATCTTCTGCATCTTCTTCATCTACAGTGACAACAGCAAAGACATCTGCAGTCGTGTCATTCATGTCAAACTCGCCGCTACGCGAGAATGCCTTGTCAGATATATCTGATATGCTGAAGAACCTGACAGAAAGTCACACATCAAAATCTTCCACACCTTCCAGCATATCTGAGAAATCTGACATTGATGGTACCACAATAGAGGAACCAGAAGAGAGTACGCCAGCTCAGAAGAGGAAGGGACGACAGTCTAACTGGAACCCTCAGCACTTGCTCATATTGCAGGCCCAGTTTGCAGCTAGTTTACGGCAGACTTCAGAGGGAAAATACATCATGTCAGACTTGAGCCCTCAAGAAAGAATGCACATTTCCAGGTTTACGGGACTCTCAATGACCACAATTAGCCACTGGCTAGCCAATGTGAAATACCAGCTCCGAAGGACGGGGGGAACTAAGTTCCTTAAAAATTTGGACACTGGGCATCCAGTGTTCTTTTGTAATGACTGTGCTTCACAGATCAGAACTCCTTCAACCTATATCAGTCATCTTGAATCGCATCTGGGTTTCAGGTTAAGAGACTTGTCCAAACTGTCCAGCGAACAGATAAACAATCAGATAGCACAAGCAAAGTCACCATCTGAAAAACTGGTGACATCTTCTCCAGAGGAAGATATGGGAACTTCTTATCAGTGCAAACTTTGTAACAGGACTTTTGCAAGCAAGCATGCTGTTAAACTTCATCTTAGCAAAACACATGGGAAGTCACCAGAGGATCATCTTCTGTATGTTTCCGAATTAGAGAAGCAGTAGCGTTTGCTTTTGATTAAAATAACTGTAATTTGCTTTGAGGAAAACTGTCAAAGACGCCTTAAAGCTACTGTTTAGTTCTTGGCACATGTTCTTATTTTAACTCCAGAGTCACTCTGGCCTGAACTGTTTTGTATAACTGTACAGTGTTTAAATAGAGGTGCATAATCAGCTGTTGTTACTGGTAAAATATGAAGGTTAAAATGCAGTGGTAAGTGTTTGGAACTTTGTGTAAATTGGATTTAGTTGCTGTGCATCCCTCTGATGCATCAAGCTGCATGCATTAACAGACAGTTTAATTAAGCATTTATAACTAATTCTGGTGCACTTTTTTCATGTGACCTAAGTGTGCTGGTATTTCTCACCCTCTAATCTTTAGCCCTCTGAGTACTTTGAAGCACTTTTGCATTAATTTGGTAAAAATGTATGAATATGTTTTTTTTTAAACCCTTACCAGCTTAGTTCTGATTACTAATATGAACCTCCATTTATGCAGAGGTGTCTCACACCTTGAAATTTAAAAATATAATTTTCACATTGAAACATAGATGTATATATTGTATAGATTTCAAAATCTCTTATGAAAAATGTGATTGTGGTTAATGCCATTTTCTTTTTCTTCAACATTTTTAGCAACAGTGTTTTTTTGTACCTGATAATCCCCAGGTATGAACTGTACTTATATATAGTGTATATTTCATTTTTTAGACCTAACGTTTTTTCTTTTAACATCCAAGCATTGTAAATTATATGAAAGATGCCACAGATAGCATTTATAAAGTATTCAGAAGCATTATTCTTAAAGCAAAGTATGTTTTGTTTTGTTTTGCTATACAGTACATCTATATTAATAGAGGTTCATGTTTAAATTATACATATTTATTAGTGTTGCTATCATTTGTTTTCTCTCTCTTTTTTTTTTTCAAACCGTCTGAAGACACAGAAGCCACGGACTGCATTCCTGGCATGCATTATAACTGTTTTGCACAACATGACTTTTAAAGGTATTTATTAGTAAAAAAAATAAAAATAAAAAATAAAAAGAGAAATTCAAAATAAACTCAGTGCTCAAAGGGTTAAATCTATTTGAAAAACTTGTACTGTATTTCCTAAACATTGATAAAGCCTTTAAAATGTTTGTACTGTAATACTTTGCTTAAAAGTTATGAGGCATTCTGTGATATAACCTCTTTTACTTATTTATAAGCGCTCTTGGTTGTTATTTCATATTGTAGAATGCCTTTTTATTTCAATTGGTAACTTTCTGTTTTGTTCTGCCTAATTATTCTCCCAAGATTCCATCCTGCAGCTTTATCTTTAGGCATATAAAAGGTAACCCGTGGTTACCAGCACACTAAGTGATTCTGTTCGTCTCCATTTTTGGCAGTTAATTTGCAGAAGTAACTGACAGCTGACACCATATGAGAATCTATGTATAAAATATTGGCATGTAAACAGCACAGACACTGTAATGCACTCTGTGCCCTGTTTTGTTGTTGACAATGAAGCACCATTATATGACTCTTCATATAACCTTTTTTTCTACAGCAGCATTAAAATTGTCTTTTTGCTATAATTTTGTGTTGCGTTCACAATTATGTCTGAAATGTGCTACGACTAACGAGCACATTAAAATTAAATTGTATGCTATCTGTTTATGACTGAAGCTTGAGTAGGTTTCTTCATCTGCCAGGTGCTGGCAGTCAAAAGCTGCACATAAATCACTGGAATTTTAGTGAACTTTAGCATTTAAAGAGCAGAGTAGCACTTATTCAAAGGCTGCATTAACAAAATTTTCCCCCCAGAAAAGATAAATGAATGCTATAACTCCCTTTTAAGCGTCAAGCAAGGCTGACTGTGAAGAAGGGGTTTGCAAGCAACATGTGTGGCAAAGCAAAGAGCTGGTTTTGCTGCACGGCGCATTCGGAGCCAGGCAGACACCGGCACTTGCAGGTATTCCCACCAAATAGATCATGGAGCAGATCCCTCTCCTCCTGCCCGGGATGCTCAGTGATGGGAGTAGAGACCTGGGACTGACAACCTAAACTTGGTGCTCGCAAGGGGAATCCTCCGATGGGCAGAACTGCTCCTGCACAGCACTCAGATAGCAGAGAGAGGAGGAGAGGATGCATAAACACGTGCCAAACAAACGCAAACGGGCAGCAGCATTTATATGATAATGACAGACTTTTGCTGGTGTTGACAGGTCATCCCACCAAAACCATTGGAAACAATTTCCATCTACAAAGCACCTATATTACTATGCATGTAAATAATGTCTTTTGCCAGTCAGGTGAACTTGGAGTCTAAAATGGTTACGTGGAACCAAAACTACTATTACAGCACTTAAGAATCATGTCTCAAGTAATGACTAGCATCTGAATGTCAAATGTACATAGTTTTGTTTCTTTTTAAAATTAACTGTCTTCTAAAAAGCAAATAATTAAATCTTTTTTTGTTCTTTTTTTCTTTTATTCTTTCTTTCACTCTTTTCTTCTGCGGCTGGAAAGGCCAGTAGAGTGTCTTCTAAAATGTTACTGACTGTTGTGTTGAGCTGATAAAGAAGCCTGCTAAGCAGAGTGACCAAGGCAATGGGATTCATAATTAGGGCGTTTCCTCCCCTTTTTGCTTACAGTCATACCAGATTTTAAGACTATTTGTGTGTCAATGGCATCGGCTCAAATCCTTGAGATGAAATAGCAGCATCCAGTTTTGCTTGTTGGTTGTGGGAGCTCAGTAGATCCTTGACCTGCTTCTGGAGGGCGGCTTTTGAGCTTGAGTCATACCTGAAGCTCTTCCAGTTCCCTGCCTGCATTTTCTTGCAAATAGAGGGTCTCAATCTAAACGCAGCTGAACTTTTCACTTCTACAGAAGAGAACTCTGTCCTTGGAAATTATAGCAATTTAAAATGGGTTTCAAAAAAGAAAGTCACATATGGGAAGACTGGCAGATGTGTTGGCAACCCAATTAGTTTTTGGATGCACCTCTGACTTCCAATAGTAATCCTAAAATGCTAGTGATGAAACCACAGCTCATCTGATAAAGTGGTTTCTGGGTGTAAATGTGCAGTGACGAGAGGCACTTGGTAAAAATGTAGAGAGCAACCATATGTATTAACGTGCACCACAAATGACTTTTTAATACGTTTTTAAAATATGTCTGAAATTTTGCAAATGAATGGCTGGTCAGGATCTGCATATCCCAAATTTATTAAAATAAAGTTCAGCTTGCATTTGAGAACCTCCAGGACTGGCATACCAATGTGATTTCACATTATAAAGAATTTAGAGAACCAATGAACTAGAATAATGTCCTTTTCATCCATACACTGATATGTATATTGGCATGGTAACTATTAGTGCTAACCAAAGCGCCAACCTAGCTATGTTAGGATAATTTTTTTCCTATTAGACATGAAGATATAAATGCTGGATGTAAAAATGTGCAATTGAGTCTGCAATTTTGCTTTGCATTTGATATTTTATTTAGAAATATGCAGATCAAGTGAAAGGGAAAACAAAATGCCTCAAGAGGGAGTTTCAAAATGAAGTTGTGATGGGGTGGGAAGAGCTTTAAATCACAGGTGTATAAAGGTGACCCTGGTCTAACCCCACCCAAGTAGTGGCTTGTTGCAGCATACTGTATATCTTACAGCCATCACATTTACGCAGTATCTTAAAATAACATTTGTGATAAATGTGCAATTTAACTAATTTATGGTGCTATGATGTGCTCAGGGCTACATGCAAGATGAAAATCTTAAATGGAGCTTGAACAGCTCACTTCACAACAAGAAATCAATATGCCAGATCTTAGAGAGCTGTTCACTGGAGTCAACATTTAGAAAAAAAAATCAGTGAGTGTATCTCTTAAGTTTTCGTGAGCAAGAAATCTATAATTAACTGAAATATGACTTTTAAGCTAGTGTAAGGAACTGTCTCTGAAGCCTAAATCTTTCCAGAATTTTCATTATATTTTATTTTTGTATAAACACTGAAAGTATATTGTTTTAATGATAAAGTTGTTTTCAGGGTAAGCAGAATATGCAATTTGTTAATCCAAACCAAGGCAGACTAAAGGTTACAAATGTGGGAATTATCCACAGCACTTTAGTATGGCTATATATCTTGATATTTAAGGTAGACACAGATAAAGGAGTCTGCAAAAAATAGGCTATAATTTGAGATTTTAATTTGAGATTTTAAGAAAAAAAAATGGCCTGTATAGAAGAAAACCTCCTTTAATTTTTGCAAGTTCTTATTTCAGCTGCAAAAGAAAATGAAGTAACTGTGTGATTCAAGTGGAACAGAGGTGACTGGTAATAAAGCTAAATTTAATAAATTTTGTATTTAAAATATATTTCAAGAGAGCCTTATATTTCTCAGAAAAATATCAACTACCTTTTTTTTTGCTTGCTTTGGGAAATGTTTTATTGTAAAAATATGTTGGATCTTTGCTAGTTCTTCTGTTACAACACTGTTTAAGAGAGCTGAAATACTGGAAAATTATACAGCAAGGAAAGAGTTTCAAAGTTACTCAACTCCTAAAAAGTCGCTATAAATGCCCTTTAAACAAGAATGAAATAACTGTTTATACTTGGCCAGTTATTCTTTTATTAGTGGGAACACTAATGTGCAACTCCCTTGGGTGTTGCCAGTAAATTACATGGAATCTTCAGCTAAAAAAACTCGGTAATTTTTTTTTCCCTAGGACTTAAGGGCATTTTGCCTCCAGCCTGTGGCTGTTCTGCTGCGTCTGCACAAGAGGAGACGAAGGGCCCGTCCCACTGTCCTTCCCAAGCGTGAACGAGAGGACCAGGGTGCAGGGGCAGTGAATTTTGTTGAGTTTTCATTAAGTGTCCGATAATAATGAAAATCTTGTATCTGGTCACGACAATGACACTGCAGCCCTCATTGTAGAGTATTTGCATAAGAAGCCAATTTTTTACCAGTGAAGGAAGAAAGAATCAGGGTCATTTATGAAAGGGAACAGAATTATGTATTAACGCATCATTATACATGTCTGAAAGCGCTGGAATAATCAGTGAGGTTATAATCTTTTTTCAGGCCTTGGTTTGGGGCAATAATTTAAACTAAATGTTCAGTATGAAAAAGATTACTAAATTTTACTAATACCTAGCTTATATGCTGCATTCATTACCTAGTACATACACAGATTAAATTCCGTGGTGATGTTATATAAATTCTTTTTTTATCCGTAAAGCTTTCTACCTTTATACTCATTGCACAGCCTACATGTTAGACTACTATTTTTTTCTGGTTTTGTTTTGTTTTTCAGCTGTATAGTATGATATCTATGATACCTGGACATACTAATTTTAACAACTGCTCTTTGTTTAACTTAACCATATTTATAGTCCGAAATGCATTTCCTGTTAAATAATCTTTTAAGAGGGTTAAAATCAGATACATATTTTGAGATGGATTGATCCAGAGTACTCGTCAAGGCAATATACACACTTGACTAATATGAAAATAGGTAACAACAAGTAATACCTAGCTATGTGCAATAGTGACTGTCTTCATTGTAGGAATGTTTAAAATGCATGATAAAACATGAAAATTGTGAGCAACAATGTTGAGTAACAGGGCATTTCTGTACACCATGGCTTTAAAATGCTTCGCCCTTTGGATGAAATAAAAAAGACTGTCATAGAGGAAGCAAAAAGGAGGAAAGAAAAAGGAAAAGGCAGTCGAGGCCAGGGCCCTGCATGGCGGAACGGCGGCGGGGAGGGCAGCGGTGCTGGCGGCTGCAGGCCCTGCTGCCGTGGCCAGGCCGAAGGGCCCGGTCGCTTCTCCCGGTGCTCACAGAGATGGGGACAGGTGCCTCCTCACTGAGACATTGCAACTGGGCCTTAGTAACTAAATAGTGGGCTAATTTTCTGATGTCTCGCCTTTTGATGCCTGAATTAAGGGCTTTGGTCGCAAGGGAAATGAATTTCAAATGATTTGGCACTGGAGAAAAGCCCATATTAGACCTGTCAGCCCCATTCCGTTCCCTGGGGAGAAGAGAATGTCTTTTTTTTTCCTTCTTTTTTTATTTCTTTTTTTTTAATTTCATTTCTTCATTTTTTTTTTTAGATCAAAAGTATAAATGGAAAAAAGGTAACTTTTCAACTTTCATATAAATTAAGAATGAAAAATACTTCTTTATTCAGCTTCAACATATCACGTTCATTTTTGCACAGTAGGAAGCTGGGGACATGTTTATAGCCATCATAATTGTGAGTTAGTGACCTTTCTAGCCAAGTGAAATGAAATTACTTGAAAATGGAATTCTTTTTAATTGGTGCATTTGCAGGAGGTGGGGAAAGGAAGCGGCTTTGTTAAAGCACGCGTGCGATACAAAGCCTGGAAGGAAGGGTAAGAAAAGCCCACAGACAGTGCTGAGATTTAAACCTGTGCAGAGAGGGAGAATGAGGTAGGTGTGTCAGGAAGCGGAGTCATATTCTCAGCTTTTTTTTCCCTAAACTGGAGGTACAGTCACTGCAGTTACGCCTCAGTGACCATGAAACCGAGTCGGCAGAAGCTGAAGGACTCCGCTCCTGAAAGCCTCATCACGACTTGTCATCGCTCTAATGAATATCATTTAAATTGCTTTGTATATTGGTGGAGTTTGGATGTCGATTTAATTTGTGCATGTGTTTGAGTTCTTCTGCTTGGCTAGGCTAACAGAGAGCAACAGCCTAATGAAAAGTGAGTTGGTGACAGCATGATGAGCCCCAACCCAATCAAATGTATTTGAAGGGCTGTTTTGACAGGGATCTTAAAAGTAGATCTAGGAAAGAAGAGTAGTGCTATAGTTCAGTGCAATTGTTTCAGGCTAAGATTGCTGCTTTTTGTACCTCTGAAAGGCTGAAAAAAATCTATGCACATTCTGGCTTGTGATAAAACATGAATTCATCGTGGGCTTATGTTTCCAGAACTCAGGAGAAGAGGGTCTCCCTTGCTAAGTGTCTATGGATGAGAAAAGCAGAATGGCAGGGGGCAGTGGCCAGGATGGAGAGAGCCCTCCCCGCAATTTCCATTTTCCATTGCAGAGTGGCAAGTCCAGCCTGCAGGGCTGCCAGGACATGAGCCACAGCACAACCTACCCTACCTACCCTGGGCACTACTGGAGGCATGGGCATGGTCTTCTGATGGGGAGTCTTTCCTAGAAGTGGGAAAAATAGCCACTTCAACCCTATATTTGATCCTTATCCCACTAATTCTTCCAATCACTAATGAAATATTTCCTTTTTTCCTCTTATATGCGCATATGGAAGAAAAAAGAAAAATATGATCTTGATTTCTACTTGCCACCATGAAGACAAATCAATTCCCAAAACAGCTCCTGTCAGAATGTGGAAATACATATTAGCATTTCTCTGTAGTCTTTGAAAACTATAGACCTACATGCTATCGTGTACTTCCCAATGCTTCAAAACTGATACTAGCATCATGAACATTAAAAAAATTGCCATTTCATAATTTTATGTGGAAAAAACCCACAATGATGAAAAATATGGACTACTGGAGGGAAACTGGATTACAAGAAATATCTACAGTCCAGATTCTAGTATCCAAGAGATGATTAATACATCAGATAAATTGTTCAACAATGGTTCATGCAAACAGACCCTCTATAATTCTGCCAAAGTCAGCGAGATCAATGTGCTCTGCTGAACGACTGTGGCACTGGCCACTCAAAAGAAAGAACCTAAGGGCAGCTGTAACTTAGGCTGATTTCACACCACTATGATTTCCAAATGTGTTAGATTCTGCAGCTCCCTCCGAACCACATCCCTGCCTTACCTTCAGGAGATACTTGATCCTGTTTTGGGGATGTGATCCTTCCCCTTCGTTTCCCCAGATTCTGTAAATGCTTGTTTTTTTATGTGTTGTTTTAATATAACCATTACACCCCAGACAGACTATTGACCACTAATAATGTGACTTATGTATACCTCCTAGTAAATAGGTACTGACAAGTTATGTGCACGTCTGCAGTAAGAAACTATTAAAGAAAAAGTACAATAAAATTCAGGGCATGTGTTAAAGCATTTAA
>JAUBOD010000907.1:2965393-2982102 GCA_032353885.1 Nothura maculosa | reverse complement strand
TAGCATTTCTAAAGAACTCCTCACTGTATTATCTCAGCATGTCACAGGAATTAAAGGTACACCATGAATTAAAGGTACACTGCCAGTATCCAGCCTTCCTTGCTGGAAGGCCCTGCAGGACTTCCATGCAGAAGGAGTCCATGCTTAAAGCAGGCTGCTGCAGATGTGGATGGGGACAAACAGAAGTACATCATTTAATCGCATGTGTGCTGAAAACAACACTGTGCCAGTTTAGGTGTAGAGGGCAGGTGAGTTCCTTCTCCATGGGCCAAAGTTTCTTTTATTGTTCAACGGTCAGCTCAAAATTGAGTTTATTATCATAGCTGAGCCTATTATTAACATATGTTAAGCACTTAATTCAACTCTGAATGGATGCTGAATGGATGAAATCTAATGGATGAGGGAGGATGAGACCTCAGCTGGCATCCTCAAGGCTTAAAGTAGGATGGAAGTGTGGGGTGTCCACAGTTCCATTTACAGGAAAATTTACAGGACCCCAAACTGTCCTGTAAATTTGCCAATGTGTTTCCAGTTGCTTTTCAGGGTGCTGTCTTGATTGACAGAGGAACTTGCCTCCACCTAAAATGGCAGGGGGTAAAAAAAAAACAAAAAAAACCCTTGCATCCAGGTTCAACAAGAAGTCAATGATTGAAGGCCATTCAACATAAGGATCTTGAACATTGCAGTCTTACTGTATATATTTATGGAGGATTCCTTTAGCTACTGAAAGGAGCTCTGGATATGAGACTTGTCTTCTCAGTGGGTCTTCTCAGTCAGTCTTCTCAGTCTTCTCAGTCTTGCAGAGCAAGAGCAACAAGCAATCGCACTGTTAAGTTATTTAGCAGGAGTTAATTGTAATAAAACAGTCCACCACTTTATGTGTGTGTGTTACCATTAAAGCCAGCAGTAGATTATGATTAAGATGTGAAAGCAGTTGATCAGTCTGAGCATGAGCAAGCTTGTTTAGATTCTATTCATGGTTGCACAGAGGCAATCACACATCCCTTCCTCTCCACACCCTGATCAGTTAATGTTGTGACCAGAAGTGATGCTGAGGCTCTCAATATTGGAGCAGTAATGTAATTGCCAGAGTTGGCATTGAGCTGCCTTCCCAATGACTTTTTCCCAGAAAGGAAGTTCAGGGACTGGGCCATAATTGGTAGACTCATTAGTATTAAATTATGTGGGTTTTATTAGGGGCCAGACATCCACTTGTTTAAATGTAGCTGGCATTTTCATGCCTCTCTAAGGAAATGTAATATGTATTGCATAGGCAATACGTACTGACTTTTATTGGTGCAGACCAACTTGCAGGTGAGTGGGGCACCTGCTCATGTCAGTGCTTAAGGCTTGTGCAGTGGGCTTGTTCCATCAGGTGAGAAGCCAAATAGGTGAACAGAGAGCACATCCTAATAACTTTTTTTCCTTTTCTCTTCAGAAAATTGAGAACCTCTTGCAGAGAGTGGTACTTATTTTTGTGAGTGGTTCTATGTAAGAGCAATAATAACAACTCAGGATATACTGTGATGCTGTTAAAGTTGGGGGTCATTTCAGTTTGACCATGTCGTTCAGGATGCAGCATTTTCTTATTCCCATGAAGCTGAATTGTGTCTATATAGAATACTGTAAGTAAAACATAGGATAGGAACAGAACATTGCATCTAGTTGAACTGGAGGGTGCTATGATATCTCAAGCAATTGTATGTTTTTACAGAGGCATATTCTATTGATAAAATGTCTTTTGTATCCCAAGTTTTTTTTTTTTTTACAAAATTTGTTTATATTTTATACATCTATAGTTCTATCAAATATGGGTAACTTTTTCCACTGACACCTGTTGTTTACTAAAAATACAATAATTATGTATAGATAAGGAAAACCTTTGTCAATGACTGATCTTTTTCCTCACAAAGGGTTTATTGATGCAATTTATGAGAATCCTGTATGTCCATTCCGTTTAACATTGAGTATTATATGATGAGTTGAAAATCCTGTTTGTTTCGGCAGCATATTTATCTGTTCAAAATCTTGGAGCATTTGACAGTGCATATTTAAATTCAAGAAAAAAAAAAGGTGAAAATAAACAGACTGCTCCGTAGGGGGTTCCCAGGAATTGAAAGATAGGTTGCACACCTTAGACTGATCCAATCACACTTGAATTAGCTGGAGAATTGCTGTGTGGTTAACTAACTTGCAGGGTGATATGGGAAAGCAGTCTCTCTGAGTGTAATTAAATGATAAGTTCACATTCAAGGGACAATTGTAAGTTACTGAGACTGTCATATACAATGCCAAAAATAGGCTGTCTCATGATGAATACCCTTATTAACAGCTACACTGCTCAGTGTTCATAGGATATGGCTGGGGAATTCGACAGGACTTGGTCCTGTTTGTTAAAAATCTCCCAGTAGCCTTTAGACAAGATTCATACAGAAGATGACTACATTTGCAAAGCAAGTAGGCGACGTACTCTTAGCCTATGGTGGTGTGGCTCTTAACCATGTTCTAACAGCCAAATTTGATCTGGATTCACTCCTTTTTTGATGTAATCAAAATTATCTTCCACTACAATGCATTGGCAAGCCTGGGCATTGAGACCGCGGGCGCTACAGCAGCCCCTGAACCGCAGGGATGTGGCAGGAGCCATAGAGTGAGGATGCAGGGGGGCCAGGAAGGACTTTCTGCCCCCGCATTAAGCTGAGGCTGCTGGCCGTGCACCCTGTGGCATTTGCATGGCAATGTCTTGTGTTAGGTGTAAGGAGGAATAACGATATTTATTTTCTTGGTGACTGAGACAATGTTCCGGGGCTGCAAAAGCCATAAATAGGACAATCTGTAACTGTAGTACCTGCCTTTGCACTTCTTACTAACAGAATTGCGCAGAGTTTGACCTCCTAAATCAGGAGTTAAATCAATTGTATTTGTCACTGAAAACTTACTGTAAGAATACAGGGAGAATAAAGGAAAATGATTAGGTGAAATTTTCAAAAGTGCATAGAAGAGTGGGGCATTCTAACTGCACTGAAATTCAACTCAAATATAGCTAGTTTGCTCTGTGTGGAAAGGACCGTTTTTTGCATTTCTCTTAAAATACATGAAAACATGGAGGAAAAAGAATATAAAAACATAGGAAGCATTTATTGTTTTTTCCTGTTTTTGCACAAATGTAATTTATGTTGCATAAATCCAAGATACTAGTGTATTTTTTTGTTTTGCATTTCAAGGTCATGTGTGTCTCCTTCAACTCTTACATGAAGACATTCTTTTTATTCTATTTTTCAAAAACTTATGGCAGTACGACTTATTGCAGTACAACTACCTGCATTACTACTGTAAAGAATTGCCATACTTGGGAGCATTTAGAGCTGTTTATTTGAGAAAACATACAAGTAAGTTTTTCCTTTACCATAGGCTTTCTATTTTGAGCATGCTCAGTGGCAATAAATTTGTATTGCCATCTTTTACATGCATGTATGTTTTGCAAGCCAGCAGGAAGTTATTAATCTATCGCTTACTATTAAGATGACAGTGATGTTTAGATTCAGAACTCAAGTAGAATGTTCATCACAATTGGATGCTGCTAGATAACAGTCCCAGAAGCTTCTTTATGATATGTGATGGATCTATAAGACAATTGTTTCAGGGCACTTCTGTGTATATTGTTAATATGATGCGTGATGACGTGACCAATTATAGTAAGCTAATGTTCAAACAGCATGTCACAACCTGTGTATCAATGTATTAGATCTCTTCTCTCAACAAACAAATGAAACCGAGAGCAAGATGAGCTGAAGAGTCACTGACCTCATAAAAGGTCACAATTCCTCTATACTGACCTCTCTACTGCAACATAATTATGAGAACATTATTTAAATCTAGGAGGAGGAGAATTAGCTTTAATCTTTAAATGTGTGATCTGAATTGTCAGGAAAAAGCTTGTCATAAATTTCCAGAGGTGGAAAAATCCATCTGTGGCAGTGGTTGTGGTGTTAGGGGAGTGTCTCCAGCTTGTGATATGCCCCAGCTTTGCCCCTAGAATGGGAAGCTGGGCTCAGGTGGGGAGGAGCCTCAGCCTTGCTCCTCTCCCACGTCCTAGGCAAGGAAGCCTGGCAGCAGAACTGCTCTCCAGAAGTGCTGGTGTGGCACCTCTGTGGTGAGGAGGGCAGCGCTGCAGAATAGATTGGTGTTATCTGCCCATATCAAACCCTGTCTTGTGTGGTGTCAGTGTCACCTAGGGAAAAGGACCTGTCTGGTCTCTGTTGAGCAGGTATCACAAACAGGTGGGCTTGCTTTATACAAATGAAGTCTTTCTTGTTCTTAGAGACTAAAGAACATCTTGTTTGTTTGGCTTTTACATGCAGGGTGGAGATGATGGAAACTGTCATCTGCTCCAATGGGAGATGTTCCTAGATGCAACCTAACTGCCCGCAAGGTACTACTTCACATGTGCTTCCGCATGTGGTGAGGTGCACTGTCAGGGCCCACGTTTTTGTAATATGTGACTGCAAGGAGATTATCTTTCCACTTTAGGATACTTTTGGGTCACTGTGGTCATTCTGGGTACTTTATGGAGGATTTGTGAACCTTCAGTTCTGTTGTGTGAACAGAAACTGTCAGGAGGTAACATAAGTTGAGAGGTAACCTTTCAGCAGAATAGTTTGAGTTAAAATAAAGGAATTGAAAAAGAGTACAATGACCAAAAAATCTATAAAAATGCAATTGCGCTAATATAATTTTATCACTTATTTAAAAATTTAGTCGACCCAAAAGACTACCAAGTGTGAAATTAAGGAACAGCTCCTCTACTTTTATGGAAATCACTCTTCTTCACTTGTCTAATAGCCTGATTTTGTCAGATCATTTATTTCCATGGTTTTAAAATGAGCTTGACAGACAGAATTTTATAACACCACTTTACTGCAAATAAGAACATCATTTTCGCTTATTAAAACTGAAGCTTAGAGAAAGCATTAAAATTAACAGTTCGCTTTGCTTTAACCTTTTGAATACTACTGTGACTTTATACTCCACGCTATGTGTAAGGAGAGACTCAGTGACCGCTGGGTACAAGACTTGAGCAGGGAACTGCAGAAGGACGACCGAGCAAAGAGCTGCTCTGGTCCTGCTCCAGTCTGCTCACACATGCCTTGACAATTCCGCCTATGCAAACATTTAAAACGCCACTGACAGAAATTAATATTTGCTGCAGTGAAGGTGACTTCAGGCTACAGAAGACTGTAGTACAGAGAGGCATCGAGTTGCTGTGTTACAGCAAACATGGTCTGAGTTCACAGGCATGTTGCTGCATACAGCAAACACTATAAACTGCAGCTTGTTCTCCTAACAGATGTTTCACTTTTAGCATGAGTTTCCTTTCTGAGCAATGAGAACTTTGACTGATTTTGGAGGTCACTGACAGATGATGAATTCTTTGCTTCATATCTGGCAATAACTCGAACGTCATGGTGCTGGTGGTGGGACGCATCCTCCCCCAGTTTGGCTCATCTCCAAAAAAAATGTCATCTTCGCAGCTACAGCTGGACTTTGTCCGTGTTGTGGGGAAGGCGGGGGAAATGCTCAGTAACGACAGCTCAGATCAGGTTTTCCCATGCATGTTCATGCAGCCTTGTTCTGCTGTTTTATGCCTGCAGTTACTCAGAGCCATCGGTTCTTGCCCTAGCATTTTGTTCTTTTTATAAAGCTAATTCAGAGAAGGATTGGGAGTCCCAGGCCAGGCAGTGTTGCTGTGGTTCAGGCTGATCCCTCTGAGCCAAGCCATCCTTCTGCTGACAGTGGTTATTCCTCGAAGTTAATGATAAAAATAGATTTTATTTTTAGATTTTTAACATCTTAATAGATAAGAGAGACAGATCCCTTCCAGGATCTTCACTGGAAAAAATGATTCAGACTGTGGCATGGCCTGTCTCTGTAAGCCTATATAACCTAAAAATGAAGGCAGTAGCCAGAAAAAAAAGTGTGGCTGCCAAGTAAGCTCAATTTGGATCTCCTCTTTGGAGACTTCTGTGCCTTGGCTCTCCCTCGTCCATCAGCAAAGGAAATCTATTTTATCCCAGCCCCGAAGAGATTTCCTAAAGTTTCAAAACACCTTGGCTTGAGGAGGAAAGACTTAATGTCTCTCTTTGTGTTTAAATACAAAAGTGGGATGAATAGGAGAATTTCTCGTTTCAGCTATAGAGTGCCTCCATTTGCAGTCTAACCCCTCTTTTCTTCTTGCTGCTATCTTGACATAAGACTGTGGTAAACTTCATTTCCTGCCCTCAAATGTTCTGCAATGGTAGAGGGTTGTTTCTATGCAGAGCCTTATTGCTGCTTTTCACTGTAACTAGGGTTTCATTTCAGTGCTTAAAAAGATTCCTATGCAAGCTAATAACTGTATTTTTGAATGCCTCTAAATGAAAGAACTGCATAATGGCACAGTATTATCAACATTGCATTATCATTGTCACAGCCTTTTGGTCTTGTTACAGCTCATAACGATGAGAGATGCTAGATGGAGGACAGGCAGCTCACAAATTTCTCCACCAGTGTTTGCTGCAAGTCCAGATTTAGTTTGAGTTCTAATTGCTGTATCCTTTTGGTGTGATTAAACCATCATTCCTTGCCTTTAAGGATCAATCCTCTGGACTGGAGGTTGAGAATCAAATTGCCTGTGTGCCCTGAAGTCTGAGAATCAAATGAAGAACTTTACTGCATGGAGACTTCAGATTTTAGTTGAACTAAGTCTAAAAAATTACCAGAGAACTTTTTACTGTGTGAGGCAATTAATCTCCCATTCCTACAAGACATGTTGTATAGGAGAGGTTACACAGGACGGAATAAGGCATGGTTGTATTATTATTGGAAACACTACAGTCTTGTATCATCTTCATGATACAAGGGGGGAAAGCTTCTCAGCAGCCCAACTTGGAATTAAGGTTGATGGTACAGGAAAGTCTAGCAGTCAAAGTTTAAAGTTAATCTACAAACTTGACATGAGATAAAGAAAACAAATTTTTATCAGAATCCTTTGGCAGCAAGTATGGAAATGAATAAACTTTTAAATTACAATTTCCCATCTTTGGGGATCTAAAAAGGACCATTAAGATAAGATAACGATGTGTTATTGTGCACCACAGGTGTAATAGCCAATTAGCCATCCACTCAGTATGGCAAAAAGGTACAATCAATTCAGACTTGCTACCTGGGGCAGCTTTTTCCAATGTATAGAAGAAATAAAACAATTTAAGGAACAAGTGAAGTTGAGGTGGTGCTGGAATAGCTTGCAAGCAGAGATGTTTTTCATCATGTGATGTATTGCAAAAAAAAACCCACTCAGATTAAGACATCTGAACATTTTTTTTTTTAGGGTTGGAAGTAAGGACTGTGAATCTGGGTGGTTTTCATCTTTTCTTTCATCTTTTTTTTTAAAAAAAAGATGTATTTTTTTTTAAGTTTCCATGTTTCTGATCTCTCCACACCTGTGCTCCCTCACTCAGAAAACATGTTGAAGTTGTGAAGTTGTGATTTTAAATTTAGCCACGAGAAGCTGAACAGCTTTCAGGAGGCCTCAAGGCCACATTGTTGTCCTGGAGGTGGTGTAAACGATCATTCCTGTGTCATTCTTGGCAGATGCTTGTCTCATTTTTGTTTGAAAACATAATTTGGGGAAACTGCACAATGTATCCAGGAAATCTCTTCCTGTGCTTCACTATTTTTGCCATACAATATAGTATATTTTAATATCCAATCTGACCCTTCCTTCCTGTAATTTAAACCCATTAGTTCTTACTCTATTCATTGTAGATTAGGGCTACTTTGACTCCGTTCACTTGTTCTGCAGCCATTAGTGTGGCTATGTTCAGCTTATCATGTAACATACTTAGGACTTTCCTTCATTGGCTTAGCTATGCTGCTTGATTCAATCTGAACTAAAAAGCTATGACTTCTTGACTTACAATTTCATCTAGATCTCCTCTATTTGGACCATATCTTTGAAGTAAAATTATGCAAACTAGCCTCATCTGGGCCTCTCCAATATCAAGAATTACTACTTTATCTCTTCCTTGAATATGCGTGATCGTATATGTGTCCTTTATATTCTATAGTATAGCATTAAACATTCCTTATAGCTACAGAACATTTTCAGATTGTATTTGTAATTTATCCAGGTCTTCCTATAGCTTAGCACATATGGAACATGTTTTGGTTTGATTTGTTCAGCAGATTTAATAAGCCTATCTTTTATATAATCATTCAGGTCATTAATGAGAGTGTTGAATAATACCTAGCTGAGATCCCTGCACAAATGCATTTGATGCCTCTTTTTCAATTTGATAGTGGACCATGGATAATCATGGATAATCTATATTTTTTTCATGTCCATTTGCACCCAGCCTGTAGTGTTTTCATTGGCATTATGTTGGACATTGCGTTGGAAATCAGGAGCAAGTGGGAGCTGTTGAGAAGTGTTTGAGAATCCAGTGAATATAAACAGTAATGCGCCTCTGGAGTTTTTGACAGTTCAGTGAGTGGGTTTATAGTTTTACTGGTGCAGCTGGTGCTTTTTAAGGGTAATGCACAGAAAGCCACTCGCTAACAAATAATTGCTAAGATATACAGTAAAGAAATGGGGTTTTGGGTTCAGAAAACCAAAAAATAACACTGCATCTAATCATCAAAGAGGAAGCTCTACTACTGTGGATTTGACTGAGATTTTATGTAAATCCCATCCAGATTGTCCACTCCAGCATTTGTTTTATAAGTCTAATAAACAGTAAGGATGTGGAGAGGTTGTTGATAATCAAGAAAGCAGCTGCTCTACTGAGCTGCTAACCGAAGTAAATGATGGACATCTTGCCGGGGAAGATCAGAATACAGTTATGCAAAGCTCTAGTATTTTTGGTGCAGAAAGTAGAGTTCTGAATCCTGTGAATCCTGCAGGCCATTCCTACCAAGAGCAAAACAAATAATACTAAAAAATAAGAGAATTAGTCTTCTTACAGCACTAGGTAGTTTCCTAGGCTTTAAAGTAGTACTGGTCTCTTCTAAGATTTAGTCTGTGAATTTAATATCTTTTAGGTATTTAATTAGTCCTAAAGTCCAAGCTGTATCAGGTGAAAGAGACATTGGAGCGGATGGGTTTGAAGCAACCCAGCAAACAACAAAATGACCTGGTCTGCTTTCTGTGCTGTTGCTGCTGTGACTCCTAAACTGAAGAACTCCACAAGCTTTGTATTCTTCAGGGAAATGTCTTGAATTAGGGGCAGAATTTCACCTGCAACATTAGATTGTTCTTTTTCATCAGTTCTCAATCTGGCTTCACAATCTAAGTACCCTATGGCCAACTCCTTAAATTACACCATTAAGAAAAGAATCTGGCTCTTGCAGCGGGAAATGTGCACTTACTAAAAGACAGGCTTATTGTAAAGAATGTAATTATAATTTGTGCAATAAGCTGTCCATGTGTTTTTATGTACCACTAGAAGCCTCACTGGCTTTTGCAAGCCTTCCTCCATTAGAATATTAGTAGAAGAAATTTCAGTGTCCTCCTCCCATTCTCAGTTTTGTTTAAACTGTGAGAATTTTATAGACAAAAGATAAAACTGTTAAAAATAAAATTTGCCTCTGGGTTCTTTGTAACGTGCTTTATAATACTATATTGTAGAAGTTATCTTGGAAATTGTAGAAAATTTTCAGATGAAGAAAAAAAAAGGTTTTCTTGCAGCTGCAAGGCTAGGTCAGATACAGTCTCCTGATGAGTTTAATCTGGTATAACTCCACCAGTGTCACTGGATTCAGCTGATTTAGACCATGCAAGTGGCTGGGCTTAGATTTCACTAGTGGTGTTAAGGCATATTCAAACAAACCCTTCATTCATCAGTTCTATGATGAGCACTTCATGCATAGAATCTTCTTTATCATTCCTTCCCATAATTCGATGTTAACATTTTCTCTTTCCTTGGTCTTTAAGATGTAAATAATCATCTGATTAAATATCTCTTGAGAAGATTATGCTATGGATAGAGGACTGTCATTGCACCCCTCACAATCAATGTTTCACTTGTTTATGTGATATATGTACACCTGTGAGTAGTTGCCATTACCCTTGATTGCAGCGTGGGAGATTCCTAGCTTAAAACACAACCATGAAAAAAAATCCATCTTTTTTAAATAGTGTCTTTTTGCAAATGCAAAAGCAAGGAAATGCACTTGCACAGACTGCAGATAAACAAAGCAGCATTAATACGGAGAGAAAGATATTTTAATAAGAGCACAGCAGTCAGTGAAACGGCTTTGGTACCTTCATTGCTGTTGTTATGAAGATCGTGGCTTACATTTCTCAACAGAAAAACTTGGTGTCTTCCTAGAACTAAAATCCCCATAATATCTTATGCTAGGTATGTTGTGAGTTTTAGTGAGCACCTGATACTTAGTTGCATAGTCTTACCTGATAAATTAATTCATATAGGCTTCATAGAAACTGCATGTGGCTTGGGTACCCAGCTAGGGAACCATACCAAGTGCAACAACAATAAAAACGTTTCAAGTGTAAGGAAGTTTCCTGCTAATGTAATGCAGGGAATAGTGTTGGGTCCAGTGTTATCTAGCATCTTCATTAATGATCTGAAAGAGAAGAGTAAACAGCCGGTTAATGCAGTTCACAGATGATGCTAAGTTGGAGACATAAATATCACTAAGAGCAGCAAAATAATAGAAAAGGAACTGACATCAGATACATGCCAAAGAAATAAGGAAAGGAATGTCAGCTGGGACAAATGGAAGGTAATGCCCTGGGGGAATGGAAACTGCCCTGCTCTCTGGGAGGGGAAGCGTGACAAGGAGTAACAGAAGCAGATAGCAAAGGTAGCCCTGATGTGGTGGTCTGGCATGGCATGGACTAGACCCTGGCAACCCACAACAGCCTTGCACTGTGAATACAGCAGGGGGTAGGGCTGTCATGGAACTGGTACAAAATCTCTTTCAGACCTGAGGACTTCCCTTCTCCAGGGAGATCCTCTGCCGGCTGTTAAACTAGCTTTCAGGCTGCTTTGTATCCCTACCGGGATGCAAAACAGCTTTACCAGACTGAGAATTGCACCTGGAGGACAGAGGAGGATTATTTAGGGTAGCACAAAGAAGGAAAAGGAAGGAGGAGAGGAAGGTATGAGTATGATAATAAAATGTTATTAAAAATGGAAATTTTAGCCTGGGTGTCAGGGGAAAAGCTCCTAATGGTGAGATCTAATTAATGAGTGGAATAGTCTTCAGAGGAAAGTGGTGCAGACCCTCTCACTTAGCAGATTTAAACACTGAATAGAGGAAACACCAGATAACACATGATGAGAAACAATCCAGGCAGGCCGAGGGTGGGCTAGCCACGTGGTCAGCTGCTCTACTTCGTTTTATCACTGAGTCAAAAATCTCTGATATTTTGTGTTATCACAGAGTACTAATCCCTGCTCCACATGAAAGTGGTGATTTTAGGCCATTTTTGTGCATCTTAGTCACAAAACCCTTTTCACCAAAATATTTCTGCTGCAGCATACTGAGACAAAACTCATCATTTAATAACCTTACAAGCTTTGTTTCTTCTCTGTCATGGATGTCAGTGACTCTGAAAACTCCAGTAGCCCAGGAAGAACAGCTTAAAACTTAAGAAATGACCAAAATCATCCATCTACAGCCGTTCAGTTGGTTAATAGCCAGTTGTGAATGTGATTTCTCTCTCTCGTGTGTGTGTGTGTGTGTGTGTGTGTGTGTGTATGTGTATGCAATGTAGGCATGAATATTGCTGTGCTTGCATTTGAGCCTGCTGGATCTGTACTGTCCATACTGCCTGCACTAGCAAGAAGAGGCCTGATGCAGAGCTTCTGAGGTAAACTAGAGCATTTTCATTCCATTTCCTGAGCCTTGAGTCAGATCTTCACTTTATTTGTTAAGTTCAAGGAGTTGAATCTTGTATAACTGTTCTACTTCAAGAATCTGCCAGCAAAATGAAATGCAATAGTTACAGAAAACTGTCTATTTAATAATAGTTTTGTAATCAACTATTATCTCATTCTTATAATTCATTTTCATCCAGAGATTTTGAGTACTTTAGAAGTGTTGTTATTCCCACTTTGCAAATGGTAAACTGAACTTTTTGAACATAACATTTTAAAAATCAAGTCTTCTGTAAATAGTATATCAATCATTAGGAAAACACAATTCCTGCTCTTAATTTCTCACAAGCTATTTTAATAAAAGGAAGCACTCAGGCTTGACAAAGAATGTAAGTTCATATATATCTTGTTTACATTTTCTGAAGAAATACATTAGATATTTCCCTGAGGAGGTGATGGAGAAAGCTTAAAGAGTAGAAGATCAGTGTTTACCTTAGGATGCTCTAAAATTCCCTTCTTTTTTAACAACTGATAGCACACTGATGCACTATATGAGTGTTGTTGGACCCATTGTACAAGTGTGGAAACTCATGGACAAAAAGGCTATAGATGTTCTAAAAACACCTTTGACTTTAGTCTGTCAGAATCATGTAAGTGCTAGGAGGTCAGGAATGTAAATGCTAGGATTTAGGGCTAAGTGATTCAAGGCTTGGTGTTAGAACTGAGAATAAAATCAATAATCATGATTTCTAACCCTGTGCTCTAGCAGCCCTGGATTATAAAACCTTTCCAGTCCCCTTACATAGAAGATTTTTCTCAAAGTTAGTTTTGTTGATACCTTTAGTAGAGCTATCTGGATATAGCAAGTTCATTTCGATGAATGGGTCACTCTAGTCTTCTTGTATTTCTTGAAGATTTATGAACTGCCTTTGAAAAGGAGCTTCATCTTCAACGGCTGAATTCTGACACTGTTATGTCCCACCATTTGATGGAATGCTTGAATTTCTCTGGTAGCTTTCAGATGGTAACTCCTTTTGCATTTTGGATTAAACCTTTTTTTTAATACTGAATAAAATGCTGAAAAGTTCCCTAGAAATTTGGCATGCACTAAAAATGGGCTCCACTTTGCTGCATTTTACATTTATACTATCTGACAATTCTGTCTGTACCCAGTGTCCCTTCTGAATCCTTGACAGGCATTAATGATGAAATGCTTCTGAAGTACCTAAAATATTTAAATGTCCTATTGGGCATGTAAGTTTTTGATGCACATCAAAATGTGGGACATTAACAGAGGTCTCCTTCACTTCTTTGCTTTGGTATTTCCCTGCTAGATTCTGAACTATTGGGAACACCTGGACTGGAATGGTGCAAATGAATGACATCTGATCGGAGCCTAAAAGCTGGAAACCGTTAAGTTCACTTGAGAGGAACAAATTTCCTGCAGTGTTCAATGGAACTCCTTATGACATTCAATAGAAGTCCTCATAACTCCTTGAGTTATTGTAGGTTCTTATACGATTTCCTTGTAGGTTAGGGTTGTGATGGGGTTAGAGAAAGCTTTTTGAACTGAGAAATGGCTTTGGTATGGTAGTTAAAATGTTTCATCTCAAAGGCTTGAGTTTATTAGCAAGCAAGAAAGAGTTTCTTCACCTCAACTTCTCTTCTTTCCTTCCCCTGCTGCCAACTCTGCTCAGCAGTTTTCCAGTGACTTCTCAGAAACGTCTTGCCTTTCTTGTTTGCAGGGAGCTGTTTGTAAAGCAGCCCTGCACCAAACAATTTACTTTTTGTGGCTGATATTGCAGTAAACCTAATCAGTATTTATAAATCAGAACTTTAACTTAAAGTAAAAGTAGGATTTTATAAACTAAATCATTATTGTATAGCTTCAGAGTAATAAATCAGTCACTTGTGTCCAAAGTTCAAAGTGAAGATTTATAAATCAAAGCATTTTATTTAGGAATTTCTCAGCATGATTTGTAAATCTGCAGTAGAATTTGTAAATCCAGATTGGGGTATGTAAATCCATTTCATGACTTATAAAGTAGTTGAATGTTTTAGCTAAATCTAATGTTTAAAATAATGATTTCTGAATCAAAACTTTCTGCTAAAAGATTTACTGGCAAGTTTTATAAATCAGAGGCAAGATATATAACTCAAACTGTGAGAAGTGCAGATTTATAAATCCAACTTGTAAATCAACAGAAAAAACATCATGTTTTACACTAAATAATATTTTACAAATGGCACCTCATACATCACACAATTGCCACAAATCTTCTACATGGGAGTCAGGGTACATAATGTGTGACTGAATCAAAAAGAAAAACTGTGAGAAAGACTGCACAGTGGGTTAAATGCTCAACTTGAGCCTTCCACGTTTGGCTGGTGTTAGCAGGGAACCAAGTTCAGTGGTGTCAACCTAGTCAGTAGTGGACATTTGTCCAAATCAATAAACAATGGCATAATTCATAACCTTGGCAATTGCAGCCGAGGGAAGGCCCCACACTGGAGTAACAGGGGTGTTTGGGATCATGATTGAAAAGCATTGGCAGAGCTTTGTAGGGAACCTTATGTAGCACCTGTCTGCAACGCACCTGTTATCGCAGTCTGTCCCTTTTAGGAGAGCCAAAATCTACTGAGATAAAAACAGAGAAAAACACTGGCATAATATCTAAATGGGAGAAATTTTAATTGAGAGGCATCCTTAAAAACATTTAAGAGAAATACGTATCAAAGAAAAGATTGGCATATCAGTTCTCTAGAGGCTTCATGTCTTGCTGGGTGGAAATGCTCATATTGATTTGGAGGAAGTGGGTTCTGCAGCCATGGAAAACTAAGTTTTCTCCTTGTCTTGTGCAGAAGCAACAAACTCTCTTTGACAACCAGATAGCATCGCAGGTCAGTGCTTTCCCTGTCCTATGTACAACCTTCAGTGCTGATGTAAAATAGCAAATTTTGAATGTTTGTATGGTGATAGCACTTCCTCTTCTGGTGCCTGTTCAGCTGGAGAAGCTCTGCTGGTTCCCAGGAGCATGCGAATCCTGTATCTGGATGCACAGGGGTCTTGCAAACATTGGGCTCTACCGTGGCAATGGTAGTGCATTTGAAAGGGCTGCCTTATGAGCACAGGATCTGAGAGAGCTTCAGTCAGCATCCCACTTGGAAAAACTTGTTGCAGAGAATGCAAGGAGAAGGTGCAGCTGTCTTGGTTTCTGATAAAGTGTTTCACAAATAGGCACTGCTTCTTGTCACTTGGGATAGGATGGGGAATCCCTTGTCTCAAAATGTTTTTTAGAAGTCGAGCTGTTGAGAGGTTAAACTGTCAGGAACATTAAGATGAGATGTATAGATGGGTACCTGCATCCATCAATGATTTGGCCATCAGTCTTCCTGTGCTGGAAGAAAAAGTAATCAATGCATTTGACCAAATCTGATTCTCTATAGCCGATGACTTTCTGGTATATTTTTGTACTAGAATCCTTACTTGACTGTTTATCCTTCTCAAAGCAAAGAAATTGCAAATGAAATCTGCTTTTAATATGATTTAACAGGGTTCAGTCCTGGAATACAAGAAGCTCTCTGTATGCCCTAATGAAAACATACAGTTAAACTAGAGCTGCAGTTGAGAGTATACTACAGCAACATGGGGGTAAGAGAAGTTACCAGGGTGCTGTAGTTATCCATAAAATAACTTCTGCAAGCCCAGAAAATCCATGTGCTTAAGTCATTAAGACATTATTCAGCTTAAAAGAAATGCAAACTTATTAAGATAAGACAATACCTATTTAAGGCAAGTAAACAGCCTTCGCTTTCCATATAGTGATGTAATAATTATATAACTGTGCATTTTGTTTTCTACTGGAACTGTTTTTGAAGATCTTTTGTGTTTTATACCTCTCCCTTTGTAGCAGGTACAGCAGAGAGAGATGGCTAAGTGCTGGAGGAGGATTGAGCAGGGAGATGAAGGGCAAGAAGAGATCAAAGATAGATCTAAGAGAGGAAGCAGACTGGGACTGCATGGAGGGAGAAAGGGTCATCTGGGGACAAGGGAGCCTAAAGGAGGATGGCACAAAACACAGGAAAACCACAGCTGGACAAGTGTTGTCAGAGAGATACTTTTGACACAGCTAGCATCACAGAAGAGGCTTCTTGGACTTTCTCAAAGCCAAAATGTGCAGGGAGTGAGCTGCAGTGCGGGAGAGGGAGACTGTGTGCCAAGGAGCAGAGAGGAAGCATCTTAAGCAGGTTTTGCCCAACAAGTAAGATCTTTATAGAACTGCACCCAGGTATCTATTTTTGATGTGTTTCTTCCTACATCCTTGCTTCAGATCCATCTGCTGCAGTCAAAGCTGCAGTGCCCTAGGGCCCTTCCAACCTACCACGCAGCTGCACAGGCTTTGGGGGCCAAGCCTTCTACAGTGAAATGTGTTCAATATGAATCAAATGCTACTTTTGCCTTAAACTCATTGCAATCATTGAGACTGTAGAATGCAAATTGGGAGTTGACTGGATTCTCCTCGCAGACTTTTAAAACCATTAAAATAGAGCAAACTTTTCTAGTTTCTTAAGTAACTATAGTCTAGGCACAATTTGTAATGGAACTACCTGGAAAATTTAGAGAATTTTTGATATTGTTATTAAAGCATTTGGGCCAATGCATGGTTGATAGTGTTCTCAATTATTTTTTTTAAACCAATACATTCCTAGTTGTGTGATTCTAAGCTCGTGGAGGATATGCTGAACTCAAAAAGATCATGTCTCGTTGTTAAGCACTAAGCCTTACTTACAAAGCCTCCATTGTACTGCTGAGTTTTCTTTCTCCCT
>JAUBOD010000907.1:2909537-2944473 GCA_032353885.1 Nothura maculosa | reverse complement strand
GCAGCCATTCTGATGCACTATACAAGCAAAATAAAATTTTCAGAAGTGGAAATTCAGTGCTGTGATGTGATTTAACTGTACCTGTCTAAACCTCCTAAGCTTGACATGTCAGTATCAGACTATGACATGTCCTCATCAGAATGAAGTGTGAAGCCTGGGGCATTTCAAGAGTGCTGTTAACTACCCTAGAACATTTAGCCTTAAAATGCTGCTTTAATTTTTTAGGTTCAGCACCCATTGGTCTAGACCAAGACCAACATGTAGATGTTTACTCAATAGTTAATAGTGGAGAATTCACTCCAAGAAATGGTGGGATTGGTGTATTGATATTTTAAATCGGGCAGAAAGGAGACAAGAAAAAAGCTGATTTTGTAGAGTTCAGCTGTTCTCCAAGAGCTCAGAACTGATGGCACGTATTAGTGGGTGTTCACCCTCAATTTGCTTGTTGGTTCTGTCTGGGAAGGCCTGGGGAGTTAGAATTGAGATTCCTTATATTATGGATTTCTGTCCTTTAACTTTTTTCATCAAGCAGGAAAATTCTTTTTTCTTTGTTTTCATCTGAGTGAAAGTGATCCAAGCAATCCATTCACTCTAGTGGTATAGGACACTACATGCTAACATGCATGCTGCTATACGTTAGGAAGTTTTATCTTCAATATCTGGCCTTGCTGGGATTGATCTGTCATAGGAATTGCAGAAATGAACCTGTCATAAGGAGATTTTTTCCAGACAAGTTTTATTGCTCAAAGGCGAAGTTGTTTGATTTCTCAGCTGCTTTGCCTTTCTCTTGACCCAAAACTCTTCGTTTTCTCATATCAAGATGGTATTTTTGTTTGTGCCATCCAAAGGTCTCCTACAGTACCTTTAGTTGTCTCAGCATAGGGTCGGCAAATTGTGCTCGGGCTAGAAAATTACAATTTTTCAAGAGTGTTTTAAAAAATCAGATGGGAACAGAAGCTCAGAAGAAGTATTTCTACTTTTTTTTTTAAAAAAAAAAAAACAAACTGTTTCATAGCATATGCACTGCTTAATATGGCATATGTTAACTTCAGTGTTTTAATTGATTACTAAAGTAAATAGATATATATAATAGGAATGATCTGTCAGCAGATAAGTCAGTAACATCATGAGGTTCTGGCAAGGTGCAATTATTTAAAACTTAAAAATGGACCTGTTAGAGGTTTTTTTTTATCTGTTTTCTGTTTGTTTCAGTGTTTATTTTTTTTTCCCTTGTCTTTGATTTGAGGGAAATTTGATGTAGTATTTCTTGTACATTTTGCTTTTACCCTTGCAAGCAGTACTGACTAGCAGCGTGTAAATGAGATGGTGAGATGGCTTTACATATAGGAGGAGAAGAAAGGGATTGGATGAGATGCAAAATATATAGTGTAGAATGGAGTCACTCTTGTCTGTTGAGGAACAGACCTTGGCTATGAAGACAGACTGTGTTTAGCATCACAAGAAGTTTGAGTCAACTAGACTAGACTTCAGAAGGCTTGGCATGGGGAGGAGCGGTCCCCAGGTTACACAACTGTGCAGTGAGACTTGGGTATGTGTAACAGCCTCTGCATGTACATGGTACTCTGCTTTTCCAAGTAAGAGAAGCAAACTACTTACCTCCTGGCAAAGAAAAATAAAATATTTTAAGGATGATATTGCAAAGCTCTTCCAGTCTTGTTTTCTTAGAGATTTTCCATCTGCTGCCTCTTTGTCTTAATAGAGGTTTTGCCCAAGGACAGATTTGGGAGTGTAGGTGCCAAAGTAGAGGTAAAATCATGGATTGAGAAGTTTCCACTCTTGTAGACCGTATTTCAGTTCCTAAATGTCTACATCATGTGAACTCTTGGGTAGTAATAAATGACACTGGCTCTCCCAGTACTTCAACTTGTCCTTTTAATATTCTTATCAACACTGACTTCATACTGAATTTTGTATGTTTGTTTTGAATCATTCATTTTACCATAGGAAACATTTAGGTCTTATTATTTTGCTTTCACTAGAAACATTTATGTCAGGCAGCAATGTCGAATCCTGCATTCTAGTACCAAGCAATCCCATTTCTGTGGGCAAGCTTGTGGGCTTTGAGATGCTCTGCAGGTGGGCCTTTCAGATCTGGTCATAACTCTTAAAACATAACTGTTATTCTTAGTTACTGTTCTATGGACAGCTTTCCTTAGAGACACAGTCTAAACACCTTCTCTAAAATCAATCACTCTCAGATATTGAAAAAACATCTGACAGCCTTAGATTATTTTAGATGCAGTAGATAAGCATAGTTATTTTTTAACTTGTACATGGGACATATTTTTTTTCCCACAGTTTTGATAACCTTCAAACACATAGCAGTTAACAGCTGAAAAACATTTTTTTAAGTGTATAAGCAAAATACAAACCCATACATTTAGTAGGACAGAGGCTTTGGGGACCAGAACCTCTTGCTGCTTCTTTCTGCATGAAGCTGACCTTGTCTGTGTTCTATAATGGAAGTTACTTCATCGTTCAGCCTTGGGTCTCTCCTGAGTAAATACTGCCAATCACAATGAATTGTGCCAAAAGGCACCAGCTCTGTCATACAGATGACTGTCCACTGTGAACTCAAATGAGACCACCAACCCTTAACCCTAACAGAACTGAGAATTTGCTTTGTTTCAGCATACAGACAAGTACATAAATCTACAGAGTCCTTTTGTTTTTTACATTAGCTCTTGGTAGGCTTGTAGGGATTGCATAAACCAATAGAAAGAAATGGCAGAGGAAAGGCGAGAGTAGGCTTCAGAGATTCTCTAGCACTATGCAAAGAAAAGTAATGTCCTAAGTTTTATATTTAGCTGTTATGGAATAAAAGCTTTTAAGAAATTGCCTGTTAATTTTTAATTTATGCACAGTTTCATTTCTGTGTGTTTTTTATACATATATATATATATATATGTATATGGTAGGGATATGACAAGCCAAAGATTATGAGATAAAAAACTCTTTGGATTACAAGTTTCAGTGCTACTAATTCCCAGTTTAAGGAGAAGTTTGCAAGGATCTTATTGAAAAAGGTTTTAGCATTTCATTAACTTTTGTAGCAATTGTTGAGTCTCAAACGGCATTCTAATGTTCTCCTTTAACTACCTTCATCACTCTCGGATCATAGGACACTAAGAATCTGTCTTTACTGCTAAGGTTGGTCCTCAGGAACTGCAGAGCCTGGATATAAGAGAGAGAACCAGGAGAGAGGAAGACTTTCTGCTGGTCGAGGAGGATTGCGTTAGGGAATACTTAGGCAAACTGAACGTACATAAATCTATGGGCCCAGATGGGATGCACCCGGAGTGCCAAGGGAACTGGTGGGGGTTGTTGATCACTCCATCATCTTCGAGAGGTCATGGAAAGCAGAGGAGGTGCCAGATGACTCAGAGAGCCAGCATCACTCCAGTCCTCAGGAAGGGCAAGATGGAGGAGCCAGGAAACTCGAGGCCAGTCAGTCTCATCTCTGTCCCTGGAAAGGGGATGGAGCAGCTCATCCTAGAGACTATCTCTAGGCTTGTCAAAGAAGAGAAGATGATGAGGAGTAGTCAGCATGGATTCACCAAGAGGAAGTCATGTTTGATGAGCCTGAGCCTCATCTCTAGGAATACTTAATAGCCTATATTCCATCTGGCCTGGCCTGCCAAAAGATTTCATGTACTTCACAGTTGTGTCTTAGCACTCATGCCAAACAGAAGGCATGAGTGTGACCTTCAAATACAGAAACTCCCATAAAAAGTCAGGGAGAAGGACTAAATTACAAGTATTTTCATTCCAAATTGCACACTTGTGTTTAGGATAGGCTTTACAGTAAATGAGAGATGTAAAAGCACATGACCCTGTTTATAAAAGTCACAGCAGAAATACTGGGGAAAAAAACCTCCCAATGCAGTACTTAAAAAGGATGAGTCAGAAAAGGTTCTTATCAGAATCTCAGGCTTTTTTCAAAAGCGATGTTTCAAAAAAAAACTCTGATTTTTAAGTGTAATGGTTGTAAGAATGAAAGGACAATGACATGGCTAAAGGCCAAACTCAGCATAGACCAATGACACTTCCATAGAATTGTGTTAGCATAGGGAGGTGAAGATGTTCATTTATCATTGCATTGCAGCAGCTAACAAATCCTGTGTATAGTGATAGTTTCTCAACTTGCAAACATTTTTCTAGTTTTGACTTGTCACACCTGAGTCCTGTTCCTGAAAGACTTCTCCTGTGCAGAGCTACATGATTTCTCTATTGAAAGATTTCAGTGTAATTAAAATGATTGCTGAAAAAGACATCATTCTTCTTTTATAAGGCAATTTACATATTCAATAACTTTAGACTCATTTGCTGAAAGACAGTTTGAAAGTTTATTTGTATGTTCTTTCATTCAAATGTTTTCAGATTCTCTCATCTAGTTTCTATTAACAAATTGATAAATGAAATCAAAATAGAAAGCTTTTTTTTTTTTAAAAATAGCAGATAGATTATAAGGAGGACCTTGATTTAGATCTTCTGAGGTTCAAGGTGTGTTGTCTTTGATTTCTATAGCTCTGGAACCTAAGAAATCACCCTGGGACTTCCCTCTCTCTCTTCCCAACCCACCAGCCTAAGCCAGACTGAATATACAACAGAAGTCATTAAGACTTTGTAATTTAATACCTAGTAGGAGTAAACAATACTCAAAGCAACATTAAATTTATTAAACAATCATCAGAGGTCCAGGTTGTACTCGTACCTTAAATTTGATGTTAAAGCATAGACTTTAACTTGTATGTTTCCTGTCACCAATAAACCCTGACATGTAGTTATAGGTAAGGCCGTGCAGTTGATTCCCTGATAGGATATCATATTATCTCTTTATCCTGATTGTTCTCATCATTTTCTGTTTATTATTAACAATTTAGTTCTTCCTTGATTTGCAGATAAATCACAAAAAGTGATTAACTTTGTTTCTTTACAAATGTTTTATATTTAGTGTTTGCTGATGAATCTTTTCAATATGGTATGTAGCTTAGAATTAGGGATTTACATTACATAGTGTAAGCCTTTTAACATAAAATATTAGCTGTTTTATACAACAGCTGCTGATTGGTGTATTGCTATTGGTAATTTGCTCTGCATGTGTTGATTGTCGAGGTCATGTTGGTGTTTCTGCTTCTCAGGTTCCTTAAATATAAGCTTAAATGTGGGAAGAAGGCCCGTGTAAACTATTTGCTTGTTACAGAAGTTACAAATACTACTTTTCTTGCATGTCTGTGTCTTGCAGGATAACTGACGTGGGTTTGGTGCTCTGGTCGTTTTGCATTACTATCTTCATCGTTCCATACAGGAGTAAGGGAAGGCTCAGGCAGCACCTCAGGTCCTGCGATAATAAGGACTGAAGTGGAGTAAAGGTTTTGTCATAGTTGTTGGGTAAGTGAAAACCTAGTAACTGCTTAAATGCAAAATGAAATCACATGAAATCAGTCATATGAAATCTTTTTTCAGATTTCAGTCCAAAAGTCACCTACTGATAAATTTTTGTAGCAAGTGAATAAAAGAAGCTATATCAAAGGAACTGAGTGAATGCTGCCAACTTGCCATTTTCAAAGTTCTTGTAATGAAATGAAAAGATAAAAAAAAAAATAGCTTTAGAATTCTATTTTGCTCCCCATTTTTTCTTGCCTGACCCCTAGTTAGCTATGTCTTCATTAAAAGAACAAAACTCAGAATTTCACACCCATTTAACACCAAGTTAAGTATCACTTAACCCCTTGGTACTGACCAAATGTATTCCCATTAAACAGAGTTTTTGTTAGTACCATCCCAATTAAACAGCAGTCACAGCTATTCACTAACATTATACCAAATTAGTTTCCTGGGAGGTATCTTAATAAAGCAACCATCCCAATTAAGCCTGTCCTCATTAGATGGAGGATACAGTATTAGTATTTTATTGTAATTGAAGAAAGGCTCATGGTCCCATTTCATATAGTTTAGCTACAGAATTATTAATAAACAACAGTCCCAACTAATATATTAGTGCTGACTCAGAATATAATAATAGTGACCTATTAAGTAAGGCATTTGCCTGTAATCAGTGGCCTCTTGCTGTAGCTTTCTGAGCCACTGGAAAACAGGAGAATTTTGTCTTCTTGTGATGTCCTTGTTCTTCTTTGTTGACATCATCACATTTAGTCTGTACAAAAGAAGTGTTGAAAAACATTGAAATTGCTGACTTAGGCTCCTTGGAGCTTTTGGAGGTGATGACTGTGATAAGCTGGAAATCTTTTGAGCTTATGGTGTTTGCAGTTTCCCAAATGTAATTCACATACTTTGCTAGCTCTAATTTTTAGCTTTAGCTCCAGTTCCTTTCTAATACAATCCTGAAAGGGTGAATTTGGACAATCTCATCTTGGCCATTTTGAGCACATATGCTAGAACTAAGTCTTTTTGGCTCAGCTGTAGCTTGAATCTAATGAAAATGACAGATAATGCAGAGCGCTGTGTGCCTGCCAAAAAAGAGGATATTTCCCATGAGATAGCACCTGGTGATGCAGAAATAGACACTATAGATTTGTGATTGGCTGGTACTTACCAGTATTCATATCTAGTCAGTATTATCAACCACACAAGATCACATCTTGGATAATAACAGCAACAATGGCATGCATAAAAAATTACTGCAGCAAAAAAGGGAAAAAAATAGATCAATTATGTCAATTATATGGTAGCACTTTTTTCGCCTCACAGTTTCAACACTGAGAAAAGGTGGCATCTATCTCTGATCTAATTATTCACATGCTTATTCGTTTTTTTCTTTCACTTTTCTCCTTTTTACACACAAAAAGGATCCTCGTAAAAAAAAAAATAAAAAACCACTGTAGAATCAAGCGTGCATCTATTCTGTATGTGACTTACATTTTAGCAGCTGAATAGTTGGCTACATGAAAATAAAAAAGCATAAAAAGATTCTTGTGTTGGTTTTCTCTAAAGAGATATATATTGAGATGACCTTACCTGAGAGCAAAAATGCCATCAGCCAGAAAACTGCCATAAATTAAACTGCTGTTTAATCCCTGATTTGAGCAAAAGGGTCCAAATTTCCAAGGTGCCCCTAACGGGTCTCTGTTCGGCGATAATGGAGCTTTTCTCTGAGGGAGAGCATTCACAAAATACATTGCAAACACAATGTCAAAGGGAAAATCAGCCTCCTTTTATTGTGTGCTGCTGGGTACAAACTCCAGCAGGTGAGGGAAACTCCTGCTCTGCCGAATTTAGCTTACCTAAGGTGAGATAGTGAACAAGGTGATTCTGAAAAAGAAATACAAAACCATTAAGCAGATCTGTAAATTTTATAATGAATCATTTCAATTAGATTCAGGCAGCAGCAGATGTTAACTCATTTTGGCATGCCCAAGCTTTGAGGTTCTTAGGCTGAGTTACCTTTTTTTGAATTTTTTTGGTGGAAGCTTGATGAATCTCACATTTAGAACTGCGTACAAAAAAAGCGTGTTATGTAAAAACAGAGCAAATGGGCCCTTCACTTGCTGATTAATGGGTCAAGCCTCTCCTCTTATACCACGAGGGGTTTTTAATGTGAGAAAGTGATAATAGGTTCACAGAGGCAACAAGCTGGGGCTTAATGCTGCGGGTGAGCCCTACAGTATTTCTGTGTTTTTTCTTGAGATTTTCTTACAGCAGTCCAGCTGTGCCAGGCAGGAACAGACATTCCCCTACGTAACACGGGCTCTGTGCTGCCTTGGCAAGTAGGATAAAATATTTGCTCTTTTCAATGGGTTTGGCGGGCAGTTCTTGCAATACTCTTGAGAGTTTGTTTCTCCTAGTACAGAAGAGGGATTTAATGAAATATACACCTATGTTTGTATGGGCTTTTTTAAGTGTTCAGGTTTGTAATGGCCTAGGAATAACCAAAATGGAAATGATGCTGCTTGGAGCAAGGCTGCATCGTGCTCCCATCCACTGCCCTGAGATTGGGTGGTAGTTGGCATGTGCGGAGCGGCTTTTGGCTCCGATGGCACAGGCTGCCTCTGCACTTGAAGGGAATTTCTGTTGGCTCGTAGCATTCCCTAAAAGAGCTGTCTCTTTAAGGAGATATCTCATATTTTCAGAAATTGACTGTGAAAATTCTAAGTAATGGTGTGACATGATCACACTCACTTTCCGTAGTTAATCCTTCACTAGGGGTCAGGCGCTTTCCCTGCTCAATGAGTCATTTGATTGTCATCTACCTTGCACAAAAAAACTGCGCAGCCCCAAGCACTGTCTGGTAAGGATGACAGGCAGTCACAGTGCTGAGCTCTGTGCAGGAATAACTGAGTTAGAAAAAAGCTGCTGGCACTGTAATAAAGCGTTTAATGGACAGACAGCCTCTTTTACCTTCCTTGGGGTAACACTAAATCCCTTTTTATTGTAGTTTGCACAGATGTTAGTGAGTTATCCATTTCTCTAATCATACTAGAAGTTGGCACATCCATCTTAAGTAAGAAGACCAGCCCACTCTGTTTTTGTGAGTCCTTTTTCTAATAAACTTGTGTCAGTTTCAGGTCAGTTTCACCAATACAAATAAAATTCAAACAAATAAAAAGTATATTGTCTCATGATGAGATGTATGTAATTATGTCCCTTAGGTCAGTTTAAATTTACAGAGGGAGTTGCACTGGGTATAACCCTTACTGCAATCTAGATTTTACTCTCCCTTTTAAAAAATAAAAGCAAACCACTCCAATATTTGGGCAATAGATCGTAGCTATATGGTGTTCTGCGTTTTGGAGTTGAGTGTTCGATATGATTCATTTTGCTTTGCAATTGTTTGTATATAAATGCATCATTGTGCTCTGTGAACAATATCTCCCCTCCTCTCTCCGATAAATCTCGGTGAATGGAATCCTCGGGTTCTCTTCATTTCCTCTGCAAAGTGATGCTAACTGCCGCAGTAAATGCAGTGTATTTACACTGGGATTCTTTTGCATGGGGCTAAAGCAATTGCATCTTCTGGTGGAAGATTTTATTTCTCTTCAAGTGTTTCTTCCTAAATGCAGTGTTCCTATTACTGAAATAAAAGCGCTGGTTGTGGGGCCAAAGGGAGGGGGAAGAGAGAATTCCCACTGCCCAGACCCTGCACAACAAGGTGCTGCATGCTCCAACTTGGGGCATGCTTGCAAAGGTCAGCTGAAGTTCAGGAAGGGATAAATGATTGCTACTTTGAGGGGGTCCCTGGTAAGCCTTGTTCTTTTTTGCATGGAGTTGATGGGTTCACAGCGGTAGCTGAATTTTGATAGATTGGCAGGCACTGAAAGGAAATGCTAAATCTGCCACAGGGACTCGAACTAACTTCATTTTCTCGGGGCAAAGGGTAAAAGACAAGAAGTCCTGTTCAAGGGCAGGACATCATCTGACCTGGTCAACAAAGCTACCAGTGTTGTTTGTTTGGATCCGTGCCTTGTTGTACCTGGCTCTGTAACAAAAGGCTGGAGCAGCAGGGTGGGCTATCAAAATAAACATGAGAGGTCCAGGGGTTGAGGCTGGTCCTTTGTGTATGTAAATTTACTGCTCTCTGGGGTCTCACTGTAAATGAGAAGGCCTGTCTCTGTTGTGTTTCCTGGTAAAATACTTTTTAAAAATAAATCAAAGACTATGGAACATTAACTATTTCTCATCAAAATGGAAAAAAAGTATGCAGTTATTTTTTTAAAAACAGTTCCCAGACTCTGCTGTAAAAGAAAGCAGCTTGCTCGGCTTCCTAGGCCATGCTGCACTGGTGATCTTGCAAAACAAAACCCTAACATCCCAGGTTGGCTATTGAGTTTTACACCAAGCTGGTGCACTGAATGTATCTGTGGTTTTTACATGTCTCAACATAAATAAAAGGATCACTCTTAAGGCCACATTTCAGTAAGGTCAGTTATATGATTAGATATAAACAATCTATACACAACCCAGGATCTAGTTAGGACATGCAATTGTAAAGACTTTATTTACAAACTGGGTAATTGTGCACACAAATGCTTAATTAAGTGCATCTGTCTGGGTCATTAACCTGGTTCTATACACAGTTGTGGAAACTGTCTATTTCTACTTGTTAATCTTATGGTTTCTTTGTAATCTCTCAATACTTTCTAAAATGAATGAATGAAAAATGAATTTATGTTTTATGAGAATGTTGAGTGGGAATGTTTGTAAAGGAACCTGAAACCATGAAAAACTAGCTAATGCTTCAAGTTTCATCAGAAACTCAAAACGCATCAGTGCTTCTCAAGGCTTTCAAGCCACATGGTGAACCTGAGTCTAAGTTTCAGTGACCGCAGTCTGATTTATAGCTTTCCATGGCAATTGGTCAAAAATGGTGATTTTTTTTTTCCTCTAGGCTACAAAAGAAGCTAGACAATCTTAAGTGATTTGGCTGAGATTTAGCTTAAGCCTGAAGTCACAGCTCAGAAGTTGGTACGTCTATAGGTTTCTATCCTGCCCAACCCTATTACCACTAAAGCTAACATTGGCAGCTATACTGAACAAATATTATTAAATTAATTGGCTCCATCTCTTTATTTGTCTTTTAAGAACATTTAGGGAAGAATAGAAAATCTCATTTTGAATTGTTGTTTTTGTTGTTGTTAACAAAGGCAGAGCTCCCACAACCTCCAAGAATCAAATCTGGATGAATATCAGTTAATTTAACTCTATTTCCATTTCTGGGAACTGGACAGCACACATTTTTGCCTAACAAAGAACAGGTCCCAAAGTGCTTTACCTCACCCCAAAGAGATCTGAGAGAGCTTTCTTCAAGTGCTACACCCATGATGAGCGTAACCCAAGTCAGGACACACACGAGGCAAAATCTATTTATTGGGATGGCTGTGAATTGGAGAGGATTAGAATAGAAGGTGAGTCAGATTGCCTTCTGCAAGAGGAGATAAATGACTCATCATGGCTTGGAAGTAGATCGCTTTTTCCTATTCCTTTCCAAAAGGAGAGCAAGAAGGGGATTTATATATATCTACATATATCTTTTATATAAATACATATAGTGAAATGTTATGTATAATATTGATGCCAAATGCCATACCTAAATGAAAGAGGAAAAAATGACTTTATTCAGCGGTATGTCCTTATATGCCACAGGTGGAATTTCTGTTCAAGTTAGTGATTTTAATGATTTTTAGGTGGAAATTTCAACTAAATTATATAGGAGAAAGTTCAGAGGTTATTCTAATCTGATATATTTGAGGTTGTCTAAAATTCACAAAACAAGATGGAGGTGCATTGAACAAGCCTTTTGCAGAGTGAGTTTGGCCTCTATATTTACTAAGCTTGTTGATGATTTTGTCAAATTTCTGTATCACTGAAATGCACTAAGATCTCCTATCTTGAGGCTTTATATTTTTGATGAAGACATCTCAAGATTGCCATATTTAATTGAAATCCATTGTAGACAAGGTATAAGCTCTGTCACAATGTAATTAGATGTAGGAATCTTGCATTGTTTTTAGAAAAAAATAGTTTTCTTTAGTGAGAAGCGCAATACTTAAGTGATATGCAACACTCTGGATTCATCAAAGTCAGGTGGGAATTTCTCCCAGCTGATCTCTGCAATTTTGCAGCTTAAGGTGTGGTCTTAAAAGAGCACTGGTTTGTACTACCCTGGAATGCATTTTCACATCTGTTCCTCCCCCAAATAAGAGCATCTTTCTTTTGATAAATACATCAGCAGTTAATCTCATGTCCTTGGGGAGGTTCATGTAGCCTTTCTCTAGGCAGATGTGAGGAAGATTTGCCTGAATTGTGAGCTAAAATCTGAGGCGTGTTGAGTTCAAGGTAAGATACCTTGTTGGGATCAGTGCTGTGTCTAGCCCCTTCTCGCAGCCCCTGGTCAGGGAGGAGTATTGGCCTTGCAAAAGGCCATGCAGAGGTACCTTCAAGCAGGGGGTTGATCTTCAGATAATCCATACAGGTCATACAGGAGGGGCATGCGTTGTGCAGGCCCAACTGTGTCTACACAACATTGCAGAGCTCCTGGCATCATCTTCCCAGGAACTGTGTGCTGGGACTTGAGGTCTCTTTCTCAGCATTCTCCCTTTCCATATTTCCTGAGGTTTTCCTGCAATTTTCTGTTCTTTGAGGGCATGATTAGAAAGGAGCAGCTGCTTGATAATACGGCAATCCTTTAGCTTAGTTATCTCATCTTTTGAACTAACGTTTTTGTTTCAGCAGTGCTCCAAAAATGCCATTTGCAAAACAGTAGGTTTTGTCTTATTCTCAGAATTTTAAAGATATTCACAAGCCACTGAGCTTGATATTGCTAAAATAGTCAGCTTTTGTACTATAAAGAAACAGCTGTTTGGCTCCAGGATGTGGGTACCACCTTCTGACAAAGGTGCTTCCCTAAATACAGTTCCAAAGGTCAGGGTGTCTCTGCCTCCATGCGCTGATGGACAGGCATGTCCTGACGCAGTTAGACTTTCTGGCTCTCTCATATCCAGTGTATTTGTTAATTCCAAGAAGATTCAGTACTGAATTGTGTGTCTCTGATAAGCTTGACAAAAGAAGGGTCTTGTGTTTTCTGGAAGAACAAATATCCTGGCTTTCACAGCGATATGAAGCTGGCAGGAGAAAAAGGCATAATTAATTACATTTGAGGTGGTTCAGGAAAAGGCAGGTGGCATCTTCCACTTGCACTGATGCTCTGCAACTGCTCAGCACTTGAGGAGTCATCCCAAACATGGCAGTTGTGTAAGCTGGAATCATGCATGTGGCCGGGACCCCATCTTGCTTTTAGCTGACCTTGGGTGGAAACAAATTATTGCAAAAGCAGGAAGTTCCTGCAGGCAGGGAGATGTATAATGGTAGCCAAAGCCAGGTAGCACTGAGCACCTTTCACAAGCAGGTTCATGCTGCTTGCCCAGGCAGGGTCTGTGGTCCCCAGGGCTTGCAACCAGCACAGGCTCCGCCAGCTGTACTGCTGTCCCATCTCATGGGACATCGACAGACCCAGATCCTGCGAATCGTGGGATCGTGTCTCCTCACCTCCTAACTGTCCACTTTGGTCCTTGCCAGGGATTGACCTTAGCGAGTGAAAATTCACTCCATTTAACAGATAAGAAGGGAATGGACATCATTAAAGTAGAATTAAAAATCTCTTCAAAAGAGAAATACAGCTGAGGCCACTAATTTTCTACATGTCTTACGCTTCCTTCTGCTTTCATGGTTTTTACCTTCCAAGTTTTTTGCATAGTGCTAACTATGTACCAAATTCTAATGGATTGTATGACTGTCTTGACTTTTTTTTTGAAGAGCAAAAAATTTATTTATTTACATTGAAAATGGAGTTCCTGATAGTTTTTCGGGTCTGGTGCATGGTATTGAAGGACTCTTCTAGGCTTTTTGCATGTTCTTTCAGAGACTCTGAAATCTTTTAATCAGTTGCAAACCTGTCTATTAAAACATGGTCTTAATGGACAGAAAGAGCAGCCTGGTTGGGCCAATGGATCAGGCTTCCCTCATTTTTTACAGGTTTCAGGCACAGCACTGAGGAAAACTGTAAATCAGAGAGTCAGCTGGAAATAGATATGGCAATCTATTACGGAGCTCTAATTCTCTGCGTGACAGGCATTTTTGAGGGTTCTGAATAATAATGGAGGAGCATTGCCACATTCCCAATGAGGAAATCCGGCCTAAAACTGCTCACGACTTGGATCCTAGCTTTGTCTATTGCGGTGATAGCCAAGTATATAAAATACAGCATTGAATTAGAGGAATCTGTGCCTGGCCTCAGTCATTATTTAGTTACTGCTTACTTAATAGGTCATTCTGTTGAATTGTTTTATATTTAAATGGATTAGGATTAAAATTTCCTTGAGTAATCAAAATCCTTGAATCAAACATAGCCCTTTTAATTGTGTTATTACAAAATGGAAAGCAATCTTGCCTACAGAAGTCTTACTGCATTTAATCTAGATTTAGTTTAAGATATTGCTGGTCTGGGGACATTCAAATGCATTCAGAAGTTGGTGTTTGAGCAGATTTCAGGTATCATCATAAACTATAGTTTTATTCTCTCCCCCAGTATTTCCTCTCAGCAAAGACCTTTGTGAAAGTTTTTATAATAATTTGGGCAATTGTGAGGTCCATTGTTTGTGGACTCTGACCACCATTCTTAACCCAGTGTGCCTGCTGCTATCTATTGCTAGTAAATTCTGCTCTTCCAAACAGAATAAAAATAAGAGGTGGTGAATTCCTTCTCTGCATTACTGCCAAAGGAGAGGCTTCCACAGCAAATTGACTTCTTGTATCTGCAAAAGCAGTGTGGCAAGATACCATATGTGGTAATTGTATGCGCCATTCAAAATATTTTAAATGAACTTGTTCTTACAAAGAAATAAGTTATGAAGTTAACTTTTACGTATGTGTGAATAATTAAACTATTGTCACTACTTTAAATTATCATCTATTGTTAACTTACATCATTAAATCTTGCTTCTTTGCTGAAGAATAATGAAAAATACACTTAATTAACAGTTATTGCAAGCTTGAGGCCATTGATAACACAGTTCTCAGACTGAATTTCACAAGTGGGTTTTGTACTTGACTTGAAATTGCTGCTTGATGCTAAGCCCCAGCACAGTGATGTGGGCATAACAAATTTTGCATCACAAGAACGAATTCCCTTAGTAAATTATGTCACTCTTGGTTAAGATTAGGTTGCTACAAGCAAACATCTAGAGTAGATTTCTTTTTTTTTTTCAGTGAGGAGGGTGGAGTTGTGGTGTGAGCCTGTTGTTTTAGTTGCTTTTAGCAAATTTCTGCAAGGTTTTTGCTGTGTGCCAAATCTGACAAAATCCCACCCCCTTAGCCTCTCAGCTCCATAATACCGATCCACCAGGAGATTTGGGGGGAGTTTCTAATAGTTCCCTGCGGAAAGTGACTTTGGTTAATTTCCTTGTTGTTTCGATTAAGGAGGTGATAGGGTTTTTTCCTTGGATATTGTTAAAGAGGCTTGCCAGCACTGTAAAGAATGTGCTGCATTCTTCAGATGAAATAAGGCCAATCAGTGGAATAATGAGGAAAGTAATATCTCCCTAGAGAGTCTGATTGGGTTTTCATCAAATCAGCCAACCTTTTCCAGTCATTTACACCAACGTTCACTCCATGCAGGGTGTTATGCTGTCTCAGATTCTTTCCTCCTTTTTAATCCCTTGTGATTATTACTGATAACTAAATAATTGGGATGAGGCAAATTTATGTATATTGTATATGTTCTGCTTTTTAAAAATAAATAATTTTCGTCTTATTTTTTCACATATATTTTGAATGTGTCTTATACCCTGGAAGCTATTCAGAAGCAGAGAGGGTTATGCCAGAAAGCTAGAAGATTTATTCCTTTGTGACATTGTATGTCCCTTTATTTTTAATACATGGGGTAGCCTCCCCTGGATAGAAGCTTACCTACTACTAAGTCTAAAATCCCATGACAAGATGCCCGGAACTTGTTGTTAATTAGAGCCTGACACATTTATTTTTATTTATTCATTAATTTGCCTTTCTCAGATAAACCTCTAAAATGTGCCATTTAATTTATTGGGTACTGCAGAGAACAGTAGTTTCCATGATCTTCCATTATTTCATGCTCTTTTTTTTCTGTCAAGAGCATGGCATAAAATGTCCGAGAAAAATCTAACTACTGAGACAAACACTCTCTCTCTCACACACACACATACAGAATTCAAACTAAGAAAATGGTCATTTCAGGTTTGTGCATAGCTTCTGCAGATGGTTTCTCTTTGTGCTTATATAAATCAATAATTGGTTCTAAAAAATAGAAGGAATATTTTGTAGGGCAATATCCCCGCATTGGGTAAATCAGCTGGATTCTAGTGACACCAGTGATTGTACCAACCTGCACTTTCACCCAGTACACATGTTCTCTAGGTACCCAGAAACACATGGCAAATTACTGCTCACCAGGGCCCCTGTTCATACACAGTAACTAGCCCTTTTCTGTGAATTGAGGACTTCTTGGTCATCAATGAAAAAGCAGCTGGAGCACAAAGGCTGCATGGTAGCGCAGGGCTGTGCTATCTGAGTGCATTTTCAGACTATGGGCTGCAGCCAGTGCGTGGCTGCCCACCCTGGACATGGCTGTGGGCTGCAGAAAGGAGATTTTTGTTTTCCTTCCAACGTGGCCAGCGCTCCGCTCTGGAGCATGGGCTCGGAGAAAGGCAGTATCCTGTCCAAGTTATCTTCCTTCTATGGGCGAGAGATTCGGAGACAGTGTAGAATCGTTATACACAAGCACATTTATGGCATCTTTGACAAGCTCCTGGACCACATCAGGCATGATCTGATTACATCACTAAAATTAATGTGGTCTTTGGATGTTTTACACAGCAATCTGGGAGGCATTTATTTCCTGCAGCTGGGGGGGAGAGGGGGGATGTTTAGCATGTGAAAGTTCTCAAAATTAACTGAGTTCCATTCACACCAGTCCTCCCACACTGCTCAGCAAATGATTCAAAGCCTTCAGCGTGATTTCATCTGTGCAGACTCTAATCCACTTACTTAATGAAATACATAATTAACATATTATAATTGCAGTAAAGATGGTTTTGACAGAAATCATTTCCCGTATCTAATACCGTGGTAATTTAATCTGTTCCCCACTCCCTAACACGACCCTCCGTGATTAAGTTTCATAAGAATTTTTTTGATTGATTGATTCATCTGACGTGCCTGGGCCCTGCTAAAGGAGTGTCTGTCAGTTTACGGAGCCACGTGATGTTGTGGCAGATGGTTATGGAGAGGCTCTTTGCGCTGTCTCCCTGTGTGGTCTTTTTTTTTCCTCCTTTCTCCTTTTCCCCTAAATGCCCTGATAATCCAAATACAGCTACCCTGATCCACTAAATCGCTACATGTTTTTATATGCTGTCTTTTAGTTGTGTGTATAGTTATTAAACTAGGGAAGGCAGGATGTGTTAAACTAGGAGGTCTAAATCCTAATGCTGTCATTCACTTCCACAATAAAACAACCCACACAGATACTTTTTATTTGATTTTTTCTTTCTGTTTGTTTTCAACACAATCTCTCTAGTGTGTCATTCATTCAAGGCAGTTACTTGAGTTAAAAGGGCCAGCAAGCCAAGTTATACAGACCTTCTCAGCTAAATATCACTTGTTACCTGCAGGAATATATAGGGAACATTAGCAACCACTGGCTTTTCAAGTCAGACTCAAAACAGCTGTGATCTCAATGTGGGTCATGACTCATGAGATAATATCCAGCAAAAATTCCATGGTAAATGATTAATTCCTTCTCATAGACTGAAAACCTATATATTTTTTTTATGCTGTCAGTCTCCAGGAAGCTCTTTTTGAAGGACACAATGGAACAAAAAAGCACAAACAAATAGCCCCAAGCTAGGGGGATGCTGAATGACTTCCACTGAGAGAAACCAAACCACTTGGTAACATTAAAGCTCCTCTCCCCTTCACTCCTTCTCCTTGCACCATCCCGTGTCCCATGGTAGCTTGTTTCATCCCTGCTTTGCTTGTGCTGTGGTAGGAATTCAGTCAGTACTGCTCTTCCCTGCCTTGCATTTTGCTTGTCATCACTGGATGACATGGAGCTAGCAAGTTTTCCATGTCCGAGTGAGTGAATTTACCAACAAGGAGGGTGGAGATGGTAGGAAATAATGGAAGATAATAATACCCCCTGTCTTTGCTTTTTTTTCCTTATTGTATTTGATAGTAAGTCAAAGGTGACTCAGTCTCCAGCCTCTGTGATGGTCGTAATGTGCCAAAGGGACTAGAAGGAGAGCTGACCCATCTGTCCTGGTTTCCCACATCCTTCTGAACATTAGATCTTGGACAAGTGCATATGACAGTAGTCTTCATTCATAAAAGGCTCAGTCTTCTCCCTTGTAGAAGGATGCATGAATCATTTTTGATGATCTGAAGCCACATTTAATTGTGCTGTCTTCCATGAACTGAATGAGTACCGGTGCTTGATAGCACACTATGTGTTTTTTTTGTTAGCTGTATTATCTCCTGATGCAAAGTGCAATGTATTCGTTCTTTCATCGGTGTTTTTAACACCAAAAGGTATTTAGGTGCTTAATTTCTCTAGATGCCTGATGTATTAGCTATGTTTTATTTGCTTATTAGTTTTCACTGACCTATATACTAGTGGCGTGGTTGCATAAAAATGTATAGGAAGATTATCATATAGTATGTGAAGATTTTCTGTGCTGCATTCAAATCTGCCTCCCCTCCCAGTGACAGATTGCAAGTGTGCTGATCAACAAAAGCTCTGCTTTTCCCATTGAATTGTGAAACACTTACCTGGAAACAGCTTGAACACAGGAGCGAGGCAAATTAAGGAGAGGAATTTATGTAAAATAATACAGACTTTAAAAAAAATGCAAATGGTCAATTGTTTAATGTGCTTCTACAAAACCACAGAGTGGGCAAAATACCCACCTGCCCCAACCCCATACACAGACCTGTACTGACTTCAAGGAGACTGCACAAAATGATGCACTCCAGTTCCTACACCCCTGCATCCAAGCCAGTGAACTCATTGAACTTGACTGAAATTCCTGTCGGAGCATTTTCTTTTTCCTATGAGCTGAAAGGAGGGGGAGGCTCCTTTGTGAGTGGCAAGTGTACATGAACACCACCACATCAACTGCCAATATGTTATGAGGCCTTGGTAACAATCTGGAGTCTCTGGGGAGCTCTGCTGCAGTTCAAGTGAGTATCAGACAGAGAGAAAACAATTTCTGGTGCCAATAATGCAGCACAGATGAAAAATGTTTTAATATTTGAAGCTGCTTTATGGCAGAAGCAATGACAGTGATGGAGTCAATGTCAGCTTTTTTCCTTTAAATGTCATCTTTCGTCTATGAGTTTTTTCTGCTCTGGAGGCATGCAAGCCTGATGCTGACTGTTTGCAACCATTGATCATTGATTTTATTCTAAATGGAAAGCTTGCCAGAAGACTAGAAATTCTGGAATTTATTAGGATTTCTTTAAGAGGCACTTTAGCTCAACAGTTCTCATTACTGTCTTTACAATGTTACTTATTTTTCTTTTTATGTCATATGATTTGTAAAGGGTTAGTACTCAGAGAACAATATACGATTAAACCATTGTGCATGCTGGAGTTGCAAGCTTAGAGGGAAAAAAGGGATTCTAAGGAGGGCTAAGCACATCTGAGTGTTAAACAACAACAAATATCTCTTCAGAACCAAGAGCTCTATTTTGAAATCTGTGGACATGATTTTTTTTAAACTGCAGTTTTGATTAAATAAGGTCACTCTTAAATTAATAACTCTTAAATACATAAATAAAAGGACTAAACCATCTTTATATTCTGACATTTAGTGCATAAACAACGTACTGTATGTACCAAATGTCAGAATATAATGAAAGTTTGTCCTATTAAACGAATACTACTGATGGACAAAAATGTCTTGGACTCTAATAGCTCTTCAATGTATTTATTTACAGTGACATTCTGAACATGCCAGCTAGGAGTGGTTTAAGGCTTTATTACATATTAACATTTAACATATTTGTATCTTATGTATAGGTGATTATTCTTCATTGGGTTAAAAAGAATCCATTTACGATTATGCAGTAGGCTAAATGTTTTCAGTTTCTGATGTGTTTCCATTGGCACAAGACTAGTTCAAACAGGTATGTTAGCTCTTGGCTGACATGCCTGACATTCAAGCTTTATTACAGAGCAGTGTACCCAGGGAATGTGAATTATAGTGAGTATCAGCCTTGGCCTACTAAAGGCATCATTCAGCCTAGTTGATTATGGAGTTTACTCTGGAGTTTAGACCTGAAGATCCATCTACTGAACTGATGCTGTTTATTTTTGAAGTCACAAATATGTTGCGGGTCAGACAAAGGGAAGAGGGGCTAGATGAAGAGCAATGACCAGGGAAATGCAAAATCTTGCAGGCCAAATAGTCAGAAGAATAAAGTTTATTGCAACTGTTTGGATAAAACTAATTCTGGCAAACTCTTTAATAAACCATCAAGTGCAGCATTTGAAATCTAAAAGAAAACTTTTCAGAAAATAAAATGACCATCTGCAACATTGCCTTAGATGCAGTAAACTGAGTTTCTGGTGCAGTAGTGTCTATTATATCCCTTTGATTGAATGGCTTTTAATGTTTATGGTGATGAACTGTCGTGGTCTGCAATGAAACGCATAACACAATAGTTCCTTTGTAACGGGACAGAGGAACAGCAGCATATTCTCTGCTTGCCTCAACGCTGCCTGTTCTGCACAGGCAATACCCCACGTACTCATTTTCGTATTTGTTAACAGGTGTGTTTCTGTGTCTGCAGCAGAGAAGCTCAGGTAATAAAAATGGCATATTTTCTCTTTATTGTTGGGTAACCTATGTTTACTTCTGCATAAACTGCCACCAGAAGAGCCTGTTTAGAACTGTTCTATAACCAATGATCTGTTATTTCTGGCAATGGTTGAGATGCTCTCAGATGAGATCATACTCTCTGGCTACGTGCAATAATTAGGGAATGCTGAATACTCTCCGTAAATGCCTCTGCAGCCATGTTCTTCAGAGTACTGCTTAGAAGTCTCTGGTACTAGGAATGTCCATATCCACAAAGTGCGTTGTCTTTTGCATGAACCATTGGTGCGTTTTTGGAAAGTGAATCTTTAGAGCTATTTTATCAGGTGCTCTTAAAACTCTAGGACAAAATAACCATGAACTTGCCCTAGTAGGAACAGCTGGATAGAATAGAATAGGAAACTTCATCTGCTAAAATGTTCAATCTGGAATATCTCATTAAAAAAAAGCTATTAGACATCATATTTTTAATAAATGACCTATGTATTATGGCATATTTAATTTAGTGCTCAGAATGTATTATGGTCACCATAACAGTTTTACATTTATAGATTTCATAGATTTGCTTTTATAAAATAATTACAATATGCACCCTTTCCAGCTAATTACAATAAAATGCTTCCATTCACGTATGCAGTGTAAACTAAGGATAGAGGTGGATGAAGGCTGACTTAGGCTTTTAGCTTCCCAGGCTGCTGAGATTTTCTGGGTTTAACATCCCTTGACTGAACTGTTTCTGAGCTCTGGTGCCAAATAAGACCTGCAGGTTAGGGAACATACCCACTGCTGGGAGATCATACATATTGCTACTGAGAAAGTAATAAGGAGAATATGCAATATGATATAGAATATTGCAATATGCAATAAGGAGAAATGTATTGTATTCTCATACAATAATCACAGTTGCTTTAAAGAGCTCAGATATTTGTGTTTGGGGTACAGCTATGTCTTTTTTTTCCTTTATGGTATCTTCATAAATTTGCTGTTTTGTGACCATGCCTCTTCTCAGGAAACAAAATTCTGCATTTACCTGGTTGAGAGGTGGTTGATATTTGCATCAGCAAACAACATCACCACCACTATTTTGGTGCAGCAAACGTACATGTAATTTTCTATGTGCAACAAAAAATATGTCTCATTCCACATCCACATGGAAACTCAAGTATTTCTGACAACCTGATTTTCGACACTTTGCAAAGTGGCCCCAAATCTAATAACCTTTTTTTCCTGTAAATGTTGGATTTGTGTGTTTTTAATCATGAACCTTGCCTTATCTATTAGCCAATCATGTTTGCTAACTGGATTGCTTGTGAAGACCTCTTATTGTAATTAGTGTGCTTCAGTTGAAGAGTAAACAAATATTCTAAGAAACTACTATGGTATAAGTTGATTTTCTGTTACTCAATCATAGCCATTGTAGATACAGCAAATTTTGAATTAAACATCTCTCCAAGATTTAATGATTTGAGTCAAGAACATTTTAATTAAATTAAGGGGATTGTAACTTTTATTTTTGACAGAGAATGAATAAATCAGTCAAAGGTGAATATATATATATATATATATATATATATATATAAACTTGTTCTGGAGAAAAGAGCCTGGGAAATAGTTAGAATTGATCAAGTGGTCTCTAAAGGAGGGGTAAATATTTTCTAAAAGAGATGATGAAATAGAAATTACTGAATTGTTTTTGAAGTGCTGCTTATACCAAGATAGGCATGTGTAAACCTGGCAATTGCATCCTGATAGGGAAGACAGACACTCCACCACAAGCAGGCCCCTGTTGTATCGTTGTTATGTTTTGAGTTGACGGATACAGACTTTTGGCATATTTCATGAAATATGCTAACAACATTTTGAAAGATTGATCAATTGTAGGGGATGGACAGAAATATTTTTATTTTAAATAGTTTAGCTTCAAAGTGTGGCTGAGATGGCAGGTGAACTGAGTTTGTGGTCTGCAGTTGCCTCTCCTACAGCTTACTCATCTGCTCTAATGTTTGCTAACACCTTTTGTTTTAATGGCAGAATAAATAGAACCGTACATCAATCCAGAGCAACAGATTTATGTATATAAAAACTGAATGACTAATATACTCAGTTCAACCAAATAGCATCTGTCTGGCTCCTTTATTTTAAATTTATACTCCGTTTTGAAACGTGCACATACATATCTCTGGATATTTAATAAGTTAAATTACCTGAGAATTAGGTCTTGTACAGTGTATGCCATCAACTGACATCTTTAAAGTAATTCAAGGTTAAAGTTACTCAAGGATCCAGTCTTTAGAAGTCCTCTCATACACTAGACAATATCTCTTTTCATGTTCTTTAAACCACTGCACACAACTCTCCTAATCTTAATAGCACTCCAGAGAGAGTGGAATGGCCAAAACATGAAACAGAATAAACAAAATATACAGAAAGCTTGTATTTGCATTGCAGAACATTGGCTTGGATTTAAAAATAAAGGAATGATAGTTTGTCCTCTAAACAATGTCCAACCTTCTTAACCTCTAAGTGTCATCTGCCTAGGCAGTCTTCAGTGCTTGTTTTTGCAGATGAAAACAGGACCCATAGGACTTGAACTCAGGATAGATCAGATTAACTGGACTCCATTAGCAGCTAGGCTCATTTTTAAAATAGTAGGTAAAATTAAGAAAAAAAAGTGTAATTTGCAGATAGATTTATTTGCAGATAGCTTTTATTCGGTTACACTGAAACATGCAGAATAGAGGATGGGGGAAGAGAGAGAAAAGAACAACACCCAATAATGGAACAAGAGGTGGCAAAGATGGGCATGTCTTTGAAGAAATTTTTTGGAAAACTTTCTTTCTGTTATTACTTTCTAGTGGCAAAATGGAAAAAAACATTCCTCCAAATTGTATTTAGATTCCTCTTTACTCAGGGCTGTAGTCAGATCTCATGGAAATGTGTGATAACTTGCATATCTTTCCTGAACTTCCATTCTATCTCCAAGAAAGGATCATTCCTCTTGATAATTTTATATAATTTTGTATCTTCACAGTAAGAGGTCTTCATTCTTTTGAACAGATTTGTGAATGCTCATGACTTTTTTTGGCTTTCTGTCCTAAGAAATGATTTCACTAGCTTTGCCTTTTCTTCTTATATAAAGGGGGGGGGCAGGGGGGGAGCAAAATACAGCAGAAACAAAGATTACAATATTAAGTGTGTATAGGAAAAAATGTTATAAATATTTTGGTTGAAACAGCAGAGACATTAAAGATAAAAGTTAAATGGAAATAAAGGCAGTCAGATGGTTATTATATGTTGCTATAAAATTCGAGAGCTGTTAGAAAAAGTAGATCAGGATTTGCTTTTAAAAAATGACAGGCCTGTAAGAAAGCAATATTTTTGATTGATAGAGATTTTAATTGCTCTGATATTTATTGGAATGACAGCTATTAGGAAGTGAAGCAGTGATAAGGGATTCTCTGAAGCTTGAGGGTATTTGGATAAACACCTCAAATTTGAATGTCTATCACAGAAGCTTATTAAAATTATTAAAACCTTGAATTTTTCATTTGGGCTAAAAGTCTATGAAAAGAGGTTTGCTTGGAGAATTGCACTTCCTGCTCCTCCTTATGAAAGGAGATAGATTCTATTACTGAAGACTTTTCCTTTCTCTCATCTTGCAAAGTATGTACAAGCTAGAATAGGCAGGAACTGCTTGCACTTATATCTGCACACACTAGAGTGTTAGGGACTAAATTCATGTGGATAAAACATGTTCCAGAAAACATGAGTAGCCTTAGCACTAACAAATGATGCTATTTTCCCTAGCAGTTCATGTTTTATTTTTAAAGTATCTACCTGCCTATGTGCTGTTTTCCATTTGTGGTAGGCTCAATTAGAAATTGTATTTTTAGAGAGTTAATGACTTATTTTGGGCATGTAATCAGATAATTTAGTCTTGAATTTTTAGCAGTATCATTCTGGATCCCTGACTTTTCAGACGACCAAACTGATTTTCAGAAGTTCTTAGCATCTGCAAGCTAAGCCAAAGAAAGGAGCAGACTAACGTTATTCCAGAGACAGGGATGTGAAAGCTTCAAGCATGGTCATCACATTCCAGCTTTGCTGATCTATGTGTCTTTTATTATCCTACTGAGATGAAACATGAATGGCAAAGTTAATAAAAAGGCTATTCATTATGTTTCATGCATATTTCCTCTTTTTAATGTTTTATTTAGTCATTTCCACATTAAAAAGCAAGAGGGCAGAACTCTAGTGTCATTTAACCTTGTGACACTGGTCATATGAAGGTAGGATTTTTCCTTTCTTCTTTCCCCTTGTAAATGCCATCCCAGTTACGTGACAGTCAGGACCATTCATTATCATTAGCTAAACCAGTTCCCTGGGAGAAGTTCCAATAAAATGTCCAAATTATACACTGATTAAGTGCATATGTTATATACTGATGGTTGGATATAAAGTCGAAGCGCAGGTACGTTTGGCAAGGAGCATTGATGTGGGTACTTTAAAAGAGTAGGGCTGGTGTGTAATTGTCACAACTTGCATTGTCGGCTGCAAGTGTATGGGGAGAGGATGATGAGAGGAAGCTGGTGCTCTTTCTGGAACAAGACAGCCCAGAATGGTTTCACCTAGTGAAATCTGGACAGATATTTTACATCGTTTCAAACATCCCTTGATATTTGGAAAAATAAGGTTTTTGGATTTTCGTAGGATTCTCTGAGCTGCAGCTTTGACTTGATTTTATTCTTCTACGCACTGCTATCATATATCATCCAGTAATTATGAATGTGAGAAACAACCTGCCCTGGAGAGTCAATAGTCCAGATACCTCCATGTATTGCATATACTCCAGATTGTTAGCAAATTTCTCTTTGGTAACAACGTGTTTTATTTCACTCTGGCAAAGTGACATGACATAACCCTTGGCACTTGAGAAGAACATGTATTTTCTCAGATGGATTAGTTCAGGTAAGCAGATCTGATTCAAATATTTAACAGATTGTCCATAAATCTGACATTCGTAGGAAGCTGTTAATTCTGAAGTGATCATAAACACTTCACAAATGCAGAGACTTCAGTTAGCACATAACTCACTGCAGGCTGGAAACTGAGATCGTAGCTTTTGACAAATCTTTCATTGATGTGTACGTCTAACTATCAGAAACGAACAAAGAGTCAGCATGTTTCATAAAATGCACTCCTTATTTATTCTAATTCTTCCTTAAAAGTATTTGACGTCTTTTTAGATTATTTCTAAGATTTACTTTTTTCAGTCAATCTAGATTCAACAAAATGTTCTTACCAAAACATTTTTAATAATGAAACAGAGTGGCAAGTTTACATAATCTATGAGTTCTTCCATTATTTCTCCATCCATTCATCCATCCATCCACCTATCCATTCAGCAGTTGCTGTTGTCCAATAAATATAGTTCAGTTAAAAACTGCTTTCTTTGAGCCAAAAAGTTCAAAACCAGCAATTGGAATTTTTTTTAAGATTGCAGAGATTCTGTAGTTCTGGGTTCAAGCAGACAGCTAGGTTTAAAGGCCCCCACATGCCCTACTGGTCAACAGGCTGGAGCAGGAGCAGCTCCCATGTGTGCCGGCTCGCTCACAGTTCCAGAAGGAAAGGTGCCAGTCAGAAAGGTGCCTTTGCCTGTGCAACCCTGGTCCTGAGCTACCTGCTATATTCTGCTAGCACTTGCACCCAACTTTGCATGTTGATCCATGCCAGATACCCATTGGGGCTCATTTAGTGATGTGCTGAGCACTGCTCTGGGCCACAGGAAAAAACACCTCCCTTAAATAAGGCTGCCATGGTGCATGTGCTGTTGTTGCCACACAGGAATGAATTTAATCATATGGTATTGCTTTTCTTCCTTAATTGGGGACCTAACCTCTTCTAAACGAATTCTACCTCCTTCTGAAATGAATGGTGTTTAGTTATGAAGCCAATTGCATCTTATGATTAGACAAGCCTTGCAGCCAAATGTGCACATGAGTGTTAGATTCAGGGCTGTTCAGCAGGTTTCTCAAGTTCTGTCTCAAATATACTAAATGGTCACAATAAATTTTCCCATCCTGATTGTAACCAAAGGACATAAAAGAAGGCCTATCTTCCACAGCGTATGGACTGCCCTGTGTATTTTGCAGCAGGCATGGGAATGAATTCCTTCTCCTGTAGTTTTAAATAATTTTAATCCTGATTATTATACTGACGTGACTAGCAGCCTCCAACATGTTGTCCAAAACGGTGGCATTTTGAAGTAATACAGCTATTTGAGTGCAACTAATGAGGACAGTAAAACAGAAGCAGCAAAATTCAGAGCATTTAAAGATTAAAAATATGCTGTAGAGATAACCTCTCTGGGTTTTGACAGATGAGATGTGAAGACAAATGATTTGTCTTTTGGACAAAGGCATTTTTTAAGAAAATTTAAATGTAATGCATGAGGAAGAGTTGTGCTGATGTGAAAGGAGGATTAGCTGACATGATCTTGATTGTACAGTCATTATACCACTACCTCAGAAAAAAAATAAAGCAAACAAAAACTAATGGGAGGTCAGACAGTGGCTTTTAGAGGCTTAGCCCATGGGGGAAAAAATATAACATACAAAGCGGCAGAATGCAGGAATCGCCTGGTTGTGCAAGATTTATGGCCTTTGTGGGGAAGAGAGGACCATGTTGCATTTCTACCACCCTGCTGCTGTGCACAGCACTGGGGGAGGGAGAGCGGCCAGGAACAGCCTTCCACAGAAATGCTTCCTGAGACAAGGGCTAGACTGGAAATTATCTTAGTCTCTGGTTTGACTTAGCAATCAGGTCATGCTGAATCTGTGACATTCCAGTCACTTCTGCAGCAGAAATCTTTGTAAGAAAAAAAAAAAAAGTGTTACAAGATTGATAAAATGTGCTCATCACATAATCTCGCAGTGCTGCTCCGACAGAAAAATGTATAACAATATGTGCAATTTATTGATAAATGTCAGCCTAAATAGTCTGCGAGACAAGGCGGGGGGAGAGAAAAGCTATACATTTCCCACAAGCACCCCCTCAGGCAACAGCTTGAACAAATACAATACATGCGCTGCAATAAACCAAGATTATGGGACTTCACTGCAGACAAGCGTGGCCTTCACCGTAGGCTAAGTAGGCAGTCACCTAAGCAGTATATTTAAAGGGGTGCTGGAAGAGCAGAGATTGCCCAGTCCTTCTGCGGTTCCCCATCCAGGTCAGGTCTACTCAGCAGCTTGTCTTTCTGTCTGGAAGAGTTTTGCTGTTGCTTTTATGTGGAAACTCAGTGCCTTGGGCTGCTTATGTGTTGCTTCACATGCTTGATGGTCATCAGGTGCAACCAGGTGTTTGGAGTTGATTTACAGCAGATACGTTTGTGGAGACGTTTCAGACTGTGTCTGCCTGTGTCTGAGCTCCCTATATGTGGCTTGACCTCATGCACAGAGTGGCTGCAGTCTTGGTGTCTAAAACTAAGACGTGCCACCAAAGGGTTTGTGGGGACTGTCAAGGCTGCAGACCAAGACATCTGCAGCACAGAGCAGGCAGGAGCCTTTGGTCATTCAGGGAAATGTTACAAAATAGGGACTACAGTCAGAGGGCAAAATAGCACTTTCTTTGTGTGTATGATGGGATCTATGCTATTATTTTGCTCTGTTTCAGTTCTTTGGTGTTAGAAGCTGCATTTCAGGATTAACACAAAGTGCGGGTAGTCAGCATCTACCTTCGTGCAGAAAACGGAAATTTTAAGGTGACAAAGTGGTGATGTCTGGTCAAAATAACGATTTGAATGGAATATTCAAGGCTTCCTTTGCTGGATCTCTATTGAAATGCACTACAGGTAAACAGCAAAATGCTATCCAAAGGAATATAGCTGTGTACATGAGAACTTGACTTAGAATTGGAACACCCTTCTTAAAACTGTAGGTATCTGAGGCAGCTCAAAGCGTTAAAAAAAACAGTTACTGGTATTTACAAGGCAGATCAGATTTGGGAAGGATCTTTATGAGGACATTTAATCCTCATTACCCTTAACATTTTTTTTCCAAATAGATACTCATTTACATAAATATTCATACCTGTGCAGGTGATATCTGCGTTGCTTTAAAATGCAAATGCAGTAAACGCCCAAATAAAAAAAGAAGACATAAAAGAGGTTGTTGTTCTGTACTAGAACCTAAGGAGACTGTCCATATAGGCTTGCTAAAATACATAGAGGCTGGAGTACTTATTTTTAATACTAGGCTGAGTATGCACAGAAGCATAAATCACATTTTTCTTCTTTATTGCTATTTTCCTCAGCCCCTTTCCCATAATGCCTCCGCAGGAGCTGACAGTTGGATGCGGCACCAGACCCTGCTGGACAACTGTCAGGTTTGCTGAAGGATATTAAAGAGAACTTGATCATGTGTCAGCTCTCTTCAGAATGCACTCACATTGGAAAAGTGATATATCTGTCAAAGCAAGGACTTCAGCATTTGGCAGAACAGGCCATTTTCACAAACAAAACTGTCCAATTACATTAGGGGGCATGAACTTCAGGTGTGTATGCCAGGGACAGGGAGATCTGCAGCCACACATCACAGAGACTGTCTCCTTAAGCCATATGGTTGGATGTGGGCTGCATCTCGAGCATAGTTTCTTTATGCTTCATAGATTAAGAATTAATTTAGAATTATCAGAAACATAAATTGCTGCTTTGAACTTCTACATGAACTTTTTTTTTTTCACTGAAGGCTGCCAAGAATTCATTTTAGAAGAGAGAGAGAGAGGGTGGAAAATTTATCAAGTTTGATTAGATGATTAAGAACTAAACTATGGAACAGAAATGCTTCCTTGTTTTGATTTTTTTTTTAAATGCTTTTAAGAAGGCTAGTGTGAGTTTTGATTAAATAGCTTTATTGGTTAGGAAACAAATTGTGCCTGAGAGAATAACAGCAGAGGCTTCTTTTTTTCTTTTTTTTTTTTTCCTGGAAATATGTTATAGTTGAGTTGAGGTCTTTCTTGGCTCACACAAAAATGCAGACATTTGGTGGGAGTGAACTTTCAAGTTAAAACTGCTTCTATCACACACAATATCCTGTGTGTGGGGAACTGTTACATCTAAGTTCAAGAAAACCATCAAGATTCAGTGATGAGGATGGAAACTGTCTTGATCACATTGTTTATGCCAAAATGCTCATTTCTGTGTACAAGAAATTTCAGACTTCCTCTGAGGCTGGAAGTAAAATACTGCAGCATGGTGCAGAGCCCTGTGGAGTCTTCAGTAGGCACAATTTACAGAGGGCAAACTTCTTTTGGGGAAGCAATGTTAGGAGAGTCTAAGGTGAGTTTATTTCTCTGTGGTTATTTACAACTTTAATAAAGAACTGTAAGCATTTATGAAACTTTTTATATAAATTATGATAGGATTTAAGAATCATGTGAAAAGCATATTAAGTCAAATCCTCCTGTTCCAACTAAACATTTGGACTAATGTTTTTGCTGACTTTCACCTTGTGCAATCCCACCAAGGCTGTTCATTAAAATGACAGCTCTCAATATTATTGTTTTCCTTTTCATTCTCAATTTCCGGAAGCAAATTCCCACTTTGATTGGAAAATTGATTTATTTTTAGTAAAAATAGCGATTCTTTCCCTCATCTAAGGAAGAAAATTGCATGCTAGTGTTCTGTGTTGCAGGAGAACAATGTCCTCTGCTTTGAGATTAGTGTGTGCTTCCTTAGCCTCGGAGTATGAACCCAAGAAGAAGCTCTTCATGAAGTAAAATATAGATATATGCACACATGCACACACACATACATGTACAGGCAGGTATATGGACAAACATATATGTACACATCTCCTCTTACCTGAGTTCCAAATTTCTTACAGGTAGATCTTTCAGTCTGGTAGGAAAAATGTCTTCTCCCTTGGCTATATCCTTACTGGAGAAAAAGGTGTGTTTTACAGCAAGTTAATGCACACCTACAAAGGTATTTGGCTATAAAAATCATAGTGCAGACAAATCTCAGGCAATTTTTCCATGATGTATTTAGGCAGGGCTGACAGTATGCCTAAAACAGAATGTCTGAGTTTGCCAGCTGCCTTGCAGTAACTACTAGAGGTTGTGAATTAGCTATATTGTGCCTTTACTGTGGCCTTTCTGGGTGTAACTTGTGGAAGTTCTTGTTTTCTTGGTCCATATATGCTGAAATGGGTAAGTGACTCTCTACTTGCTTTTTGAGGCTCTTTGCAGCCTCCGTGGCCGTTTCTGCAGTTGTAGTACTCATTGGTGTTTTAGAAGTGGTTCTTCTTCGCGGTTAGATTTGCCTCTTATTTTTTTTCCTCCATGAGATATCTGGAAAACAATAGAAGGAACTCTTCTTTGTCTTCACCTAGTTTATTTTTACCTTTCTCTGATGGATGTAACCCACTCTTGCAGAAACCAATACGATTTGACATTACTAAATTTGTTTCAAAATACTCATTGTAGACCTGGCATTGTGATAATAAGAATTTCTGTGTCGCAGACAGTAATCCTTAAAAAAAAACTAAATATTTAAGTGGAGGCTGTTGTAGTGATGGCTTTTAACTGTGTGTCCATGATAGCTGCGCAGTAGTGACATGTCATCGTGACAATGATGTGACATGTCACATCACACAATGACATGACAGCCACATAGTAACTCTGGCACTATGGTATAAATCACAACTTTCATGTGACTGTGATCAACTCTATAGCTAGCAATCCAGTTCCTGTGTAGATACAGCGAGGTACCTCTGCTCTCTTGCACTAGTATTCTAGCAATGCTCCAGGTTTGCTCTACTGGGAAGACTGAGGAAGCAGAAGTATGTTGTGTCTCCAGATCCTTCTGGTTTATGTATCAGAGAGATGCTGAATCCTGCATTGGTGCCAAGCCAGGTGCACGTCTGTCCAAACACCCTCCACAGACACCCCTCCCACACTCAACTGACACCCACACTGAGCTCTTAGGGATCGTGTGGACTGGAAAATCAAGAAATGAAGCCCAACTGAAAGAACAACTTCAGCAGCACATTTAAATTCAACCTGAACTTTTTTTTGTGTGTGCATGTAAGTTTGTATCTAGATTTTCCAACATATTTTAAAATTTTAAATTTAAAATGCAGATCTCATATTTTATTGGTACTGTTAATATGCACATTGCACTATTTGCTATGCCGAAATTATGAGATACACCTAAACTTGCCCTGGTAAACTTTTATACCAACCTACATTCTACCTCTGCCTCTTTTTCTCTTTTCTCCTCATCACTCTGTCTGTACAGGAAGAATGACAATAGAGGACTCCACTGCCACTACAATTTCAACTTCACGATAACCTCAGTTGACATAATGATTTGAGATATTCACGGTTATGGCTACGTCAGACTCTTCACAAGCTTCAGTTAGTGGAGTAGCTCTTCCAGTTGACAGATCACTTGCCTGAAAATGGAAGAGGATGTTAAATTTTAGTCCTCCCTCTGTTTTGTTCCATGTTTTAATTTCTAAATTGGCATGCAGACTATCCCTTTATTTAACAAGCCATGTGGTGACCTATACTGCATTTCTTTTAGAGACCTTGGTGGATGTGATGCTTAGCTTCCAGCCTGTAATAGAGACTCGGCATCTGAGAGCTCAACAAGTGCTGAAAACGGTGAGAGAAAAATGGATGAAATCAAGGTTAGAAAGATTAAGACTCTTTACCAAACTTGAGGTGTAATATTTATTTCTTTAGTAATGCTGAGAACCTCTAAAAACCTTTAGCTATACCCAAATTTATCTTAGCCTCATGGGGGACAAGCTGAGCCCTCATATTTTAATTTGACTTCCTCCAAAATCTGGGGCTGCTTCCCATAATAGCTAGTACCTAGAAAGATGATTCTTTGCTTCAGATTGGTATCTCAGTGAAAGTTTTTTTGGATTATTCTTAAGGATTTAGATGGAGATATTGTGGGGGAACATTTTGGCTGAAATTGGCCAGCGGGTTGGAGGCCGAGGAAGTTAATGAACAGGCTACAAGCCTGAGGTGGCCAGCTCTGTTGAGCTCCAGCCAACCGTCCAGCTACCCAGTAGCCAGATAGGGATGTGGAGACTGTTGAACTACATGTTCTGGATAGAAACTCTGTGCTTGAAAACAGAGGGATGACCTGAAGTTTTAGGTGTGAGTTTATAAGGCTGGAAAGTGGTAATTCTGCATCAGAGTTGCGAAAGCTCAGAAAAATCTGCTTGGTAAGCAAGCACTCTGAGAAGTCAAAGCATTAAGATGGCTTAATTGGTTTAGTTTACTTTCTGTTAACTTAAAATATGTTCATTTGAGCCTTGACATTGCATGACTTCAAGATGCCCCCTCTGTGATGTTGCTTCAAAGCAGTGTTGGAGCAAGATGGGCTGTAGTTTAAAGTGGCAGCTCTAAAAATTATGGTTCTCCTCTTGCCCTCCTTAACTCCTAGCAGCAAAATCCCAGCCCGATTAGCAGACTGATTTATTTTACATAAAAATAGTAATCTCCCTTTTCGCCCTTCTCCCTGTTGGTGAATTCCATTCTTGACATCTGCAATTTCATCTGGATACTGTTCTATTTTTTTTCCACCCGCCAACCTTTTATGTGTATCAAATTGCCGGGTGCTGTTAAGTATCTGCTGTATTTCACTGCAGAAGTGGGTGTATTTGGACAATGAATTGAATATTTCCTATATAGGAATAATCCTCAAAATGTTGCCTATATTATTTGGGATGACTTTATTATCACTTATTCATAATTCCTAATTAAAATAACTTATTTTATGCAACAATAAGAGAAAAAGTTCAAGACACAATTACTTTAAACTATTCTCCCATCAATAAACCCCAAATGAAAGCCGTTGTAGCCATGTCTCAGTGTAATCATGGATATGTTGGGTGAGGTCTCGTGACATTATCCAGGAGAACAACCTACTGTGGCATATTAATGAAATGTTAAAAAGAGGAGTACTTTTCCATCCAAGGATACAACCAAGACAAGGAATTTGGTGTACTCCTCATCTTAGAAAGTCACTCACTCAGATTTCAAAGCTTGTGAAAACATGGGAAATTTCAAAGTGATTTAAAAAAAAAATCAAGTTTTGGGCTTCTGGATGATATAAAAGCGTTTACTTGCTCTTTTTTGAGCGGGTAGCAAAAGGTTCCTTTGCATATCCTATTGACTGGCAGAGCATCACATTTCACATTTGTTGAAAAATCTTGTCATTCCCTGGCTATGACAGTGACATTGGAGATACAAATGGGGTCATCCAACTCTCACCAAACATTTTGGAAGGGAGAGTGAAATAGCCTTTCCTTCTCAGAGGATATTTAGAGGTGAATAGGTAGTGAGCAGCAACTCCTAGAATCAATTCAGCCAGAGGTGGCATTTTAGGAAGAAAGGTGAAAGATCTGGAGCCAAATTAGGACTGGTTGAAAAGCTTTGTGCATCCCCAGAGAAGGCAGTGGAGGATACAGAGAGAGAGGGAAAGGCAAAGAGCATTATATCAAAACCAGGTGATCTTTTTCTAGTATTGAGCTGAAAGTTTTGCTCAGCATTAATCACACTAGAAAGCAATTTTCATCTTCCTGTATTACTGATTTCAGGAAAAAGGGCATTTGGAAAGAAGAAAAATGCAAAGAAACTTGACTGAGGTATTTAATGCTGTGAATATGTAGTGAAAACTGATCAGTTTTTCCCTTTCATGTTCAGGCCTAATATAGCAACAACTTGTCATTCACTGAAATTAACGGTAGGTACATTTAGAACAAATGAAAGGATATCTTTCTTCACCCAGCATGTCACCAGCCTCTGAAATTCAGTACCACAGCAGGTCATGAGGACTACTATTGTAGCTGGAAAAGCTACAGAAGTTTGTGTCCAAATACCATCACTTGTAGTTATACCTGCTAAAATAAGAGTGACCTTACCACAGTTTACAGTCTGGGTCTGCAGTGATCTCTGAATTAATCAGGAAAAAATTGGTCCTGGGGACTCTGCAAGATGGCAGATGATTTTTCTGTTCTCAGACCTTTTTAGTTCCCTTAGTTCTGATATTTCTGTAGCTTGACAAGTTTCATTTTTTATATATATTTCTCCTTTATTAAACCATTACTTTAAAAAAAAAAAAAAGAAAAAGAAAAAAAAAGCCTGGGATTTGCTGCCAATCCCCCATTTACTAGTTTGGTTTTTTTTTACTTTTTTCTTCCATGCTATAAACAGCTGCATGAAAATTGAATATAAGGTGCTAAAGATCGATGCGCACAACTGATTGCTGTTCCAAATGAGACTACCAAGCACTAAGACATTGAGAAATCAAATTGACCTGTAAAAAAAATAAGTTCCGATAAAGAAATATCAAGTTGAGAGAAATTCTTGAAGGCAAGGAGACAAGGGAAGATAAAACACTTCTGAGAGTGAATGATGAAGTTGTTGGTTATGGATAATTTTGAATTCCCTTTACAGTGTGTTACAGCACACCAGGCTTTGCTGGTCAGGCAACACCCTGTAAAGTGGATGGGGTTGTTTAAGCACTAGGG
>JAUBOD010000907.1:2880668-2909437 GCA_032353885.1 Nothura maculosa | reverse complement strand
CAGTGTGTTACAGCACACCAGGCTTTGCTGGTCAGGCAACACCCTGTAAAGTGGATGGGGTTGTTTAAGCACTAGGGTACTTAGTCTAGAATTCTGTTTGTGTTAAGGCTCTTCTGCATAGGCGTGCAGTGGGCGCTGCCCCAACGGCAAAGGAGTGTCTCTGAGCACACACAAAAAATCATAGAAAATTTTACATCACTACCTTCCTCTGTAATATTTTCCCTTTTCTAGTATACCTGATTAGGATACAGTGCAACTTGTATTTTTTATATGGACTACTCTCTGAGGAAGCTTGTGGGCATGCTTAGGTGCCTGGTTTTAAGAATCTGACCCTGCAAACACTTACTCACATGAATCTTAAGTATATGAGAAGAGCCATTAAGGTCAATAGGACTTTTTGCATGACTAAGACTCATGTAAGAAATGATTTGCAGGGCTGAGTCCTCAGCTTGTTAACTCTTTGGTAGGCAAAGCCCTTATCTCCTCGTTCTCCTATATGCTGTGGGCCTTGTATAAAAACCTGATTATGGCCCATGTTTTCAAAAATAGGGACCACCCTCAACTCCATCTAGCCATGTGTTTATGATAATTACTGGAGCAAAACCTAAAGAAGTTGTGGAGTTAAGGGAGGAAATCTGTCTTTCCCATGATCCCCTGTAATTTTGCTTTTGTTACTGTGCTTGTCTCTACAGCTCTGTCACTACAGCAGAAAGACAGTGGTAAATCAGACCCTGACAACTTCTGGATGAGAAGTTGATGTATGAATTTTGGTTTCAAAAAATGGCTTAAGAGGAATAAAAAGTGGGGATAATTTCCTTTACTCTGGTATGGATTTTCATTTGATTTTTACTGCATGTTTTCAAAAAGAACTGTCAGGGTGTTTGTTCAACTGGGTATATATGATGTTATAATTGTTTTGTTTAGTACTGTAAATATTATGTGTGATTAATCTTGTTCATGCTGGAAAGGTATTTGAGTTTCTTCCTAGACAGTATATATTTAAGGTTTGCTTTATTTATGTGGAGAAAATGACAAATCTTGTAGCTGAGGGAACAGACAAATGAGAGCCATGCAGTGGAAAAGCCCAGCTTGGAAAGGGGGAGCAGTTCCCATCATTGTGCTGGGGCCGCGCTGCGCCACGGGGGTTCAGTGCTGAAGGCTGCTGGCACCGTCAACCCCAGCCCCGGATAACGGAGGAACTGCCGGGAGCCAGACGAGCAGGATGTGACCCCAAGGGGTAAGGAGAATAAGCCAGCGAGCCTGGAGGAGGCATCTTCCCCAGAGTTTAAATCTTTTGTAAATAGCTTGTTCCATCACGAGCACTGATATCATGACCCTGAGCTATTGAAGTTGCTGCTTTCAATAGATCCTGGAAGCTCCATTAATACTGCTAGATCATTCACACAGGATGACATGATATTCCTTTTTTTCTTCTTTTTTTTTTTTTTTTCCCTAGTACTTCCTGAGCAGTGTGCACTTAGAAAAAAGGGAAGAAAAACCTTCTCCACGAGTGCATCTACTTAAAATGTAATAATAAATTGCACCCCATTAGGGTTAAAATAAACACAGCTACAGCCTTGCCATACTTTTGGGAAACACCGCTGTTCTATTTTATTTTAATACTGCAGGACTGTTTTGCTCTCACTCCACACCAGCCTCACAAATCACTAGTGCAGTGCTCTCACTAACTTGTCTGTATTATGTTCATTTTCTGGGTGGCAATAAATATTAGAATAAAATAAACTAAAGACTGCTGGCTGGGGCTCTGTTAGCTATCTTTATGGTTTCCACGGCAGCTGAATGACAGCTCCGGCTGGAAGCAAGCGGCCCCTTTTCACCAAGTAAATTTAGCCTTGGGAAGGATGAACATCTTCTAACTCTTGAGTTGTGATGGTTGATGCCAGTCAGTAAATCAGTCAGATTTTAATTATCGGACACATGACAGGGAGCAGTGACAGGCGGCAGTCCACTGGAGAGCATTCCTTCAAAGCAGCTTTAAAAACAGAACAGCACTTGAAGAGGAAAACTGAGTGAACAGAGCACAGTCACAGCTGAATTGCAGGACATTAATAGCATGATGGAATTCCCTTCCTAATAATTTTAACTGCTTCTTTGCCACGGCTTTCCAGAGGAAGCTGATCTAATGTGGCTTTGCTGGGAATTTGTCTTTTTTAAAACTCACTTCATACCAACCTGTGGTTTTTAATAGAGTTTCACACAGTTCTTTGCATAAGCAGCTGTTTGGTGCAAAGAAAGCAGTGACAGATTTATAATGCAGCAAAACCTGCTAATTGGATAGATGAAATTGCATTTCTGACAGTGGCCCCTCTATGAAAATTGGTAACATACCTCACAATGATTTGCGTATGTAAGAACTTGATTATTTATTATATTTTGCCTTTTACGTTAATCCTATGATTAATTCTTGGGTAATTACCTACAAACACCTCCCTGGAAGCCTCTTTAGATAATAAGGGCTTGGTGGTTAGTGAAAGGTTACGGGAATTTTACAAAATCTATTTAGAGAATTCTCGGGATATTTAGAAGCACTTTATAGATTCAATGCGTATTTGGGGAAAACTGGGGAATGGCTAAATATTATCTAGGTTTTTTTTTGAAGACACTATTAAAGGCATCAAAGCCATCTTTGGAAATGATCACTGAGTTAATAAAAAGCTTAAGAAAAAAATCTAACAATAATGATAGTAAGTGCAACAGCAGCAGCAAAGCTCTTCAATGCTGAGAATCGGTTAATGTTACCTTCCCAAACAGGCAGCCTGCCACTATTTGTCTGTGGCCACACGTGGAAGGGAAGCCAAAGTGGAGATTTCGAGCAGTTCTGCTATTTGTGGTTCACGTTCATTGTTTGGGATCCCAGGGCAAAAGCCAGAGGAAGCCTTTGATCAGTCCCCGGAGCAAAGATGCTGCGAAGGCTCCGGCTGCAGCTCCGGCAGGACACACTGCCCGGCACCCATTCCTGCCACCATAGGGTGCAGGGAGCTCTGCAAACAACAGTAATATTCAATAATTTTGCCCTGAGTAACCCATAGCAAATATAAATAGGCCATGCTTTAGAAGCGGACCTCTCTTCTATGAAAATAAACGTGCCTTTCTTGCTGCCACAAAACATCACCCAGCATCTGTACATGAATCCCTTTTCCCAATGGGAATCATACTGTGCACTTGAACTTTGATTTGTTTTTGATGTTTTAGGCTAGGCTTCAAAAATAATTTTAATTTAAAGGCTTCTGTGGGAAAAGATTTATAATAGGAATGCAGGTTTCCAGTAAATGCACATAACTGCTTCACGTTGTTGGGATTTTGTGGAAATCATTTTCACCAGGCTAAAAAGCATCACTTTTATTATTTGTTTTATAAAAAGAAATCTGTAGTTTGTCAAATGTTCAGATTTCCTTGTTTTGTTTTGTTTCTAAAAGAAACAGAGGAAAGGAAAAGTAACATTTTTTTGATTTTTTTTTTTCTTTCCAATCAGGTCATTCAAACATCCTCCCCAGCTGACAGGATTTGAGATTTAACTGGTACCTATCCAAAACAAAGCTGTCAAGTACTTTTCAGCTTCCAGTTGTCTGTGGTTCTTAAACTGTGGAGAAGGCTATTAACCTTATTTAAATCTCTGCACCTGACATCCAGCTGCTAAACTGCACTGGAAAAATAGTTGAAAAATATGTTAGATACTTCCCAAAAGCTACTTTCCCAGGAAAACAATTGCTGCAATTGCTACAGTGATGTCTTCTGGATGGAAACGGGAGGGGATGATGGTCTGCGTGCTTGGGAAAGGAAAGCCATCCTCCAGCAGTGAATGGGACAAAAATCGGGAGGTAAGGCTCATTCTGTGAAGGCATTCGTGAAACATCTAGGTGTAGGGAGCTCACGAGGTGTTTCTTTTCATATTTGTTGCTGCTGGAAAATAAAGATGCTGTTGCATTTGTAGGTACTGACATTATAGAATCGTAGGGCAGAATCTGGTCCTTATGTGTTAAATTTAGGATATTCATCTAGTCAGGATGAGCTGTTTTATTATGTTGTTCAGCTGTATAAAGCAGGTTATTCAGACAACCTAAATAGTAGGTTGTAATTTCTACAGGAAACAGAGTATGCTGTAAGTATGCTGCAGCAATATGTCAGTATTTTACTGGGATTATTACATGTTACAGGAAATGCATCACATAACCCACACCCTTTGTGGTATTTTATTTCTTTGTGCACAAGAAGGTGTTAGGGCTGCAGACAAAGAAAGAAATAATCTAACACTGAGCTTGATACAATATGCTAAGTCTCATATGTCACGGCCTTCTTTTATAAGATAGAACCATCTTGTAGAGGGAGTAATGCCCCAAACAAAGGGAAGTTGTTTCAGAAAGGTGGAAAAGTGTAGCAGAGAATGAACAAACCTAGCCTGTGCTAGCCTGGGTCTACTTCATTGAGATATCAGAGCAACAGAATCAAGTAGAGAGTTTTGTAGATTTGGAGAGGAAGAAACAAATGGAACTATAAGGAGATTCTATCAGAGGCTTATGAAAATGGGAAAAGACAGCCTTCTTTACCTAGCTCTTAATGTTAACGATAGTCTGTGTAGCTTTCTAAGGGAAACACACTACTTTGGCAAAATGATACTAACACTAACACTGGATAAAAGACAAATGATGTCTTACCAAACATGACAACCAAGCGCTCTCCTTATAGGTAATATTTTCAGAGTCATATTTTTCTGTCCTCTTGGTTAAGAATAGACCTTACTGCCAAATTTGAAATAGAGTCTGAGGTTTCCTAGAACTAGTTTGGGCCTAGTTTGGTTTAGAAATAGGGTCCAAGAATGTTATCTGCATACAGATTCACTCCTTTCTCTAATATCAGCGTGCTTTAAACCTGGGTTTGTGATGTAAAGTTATCTTTAGTTCACTGTGTAGGGCACTACTGCAGTGCTATCCAGCCATCTAAATACGGGAAGAATATGTTAAATAAAAATAAAACAAAACTCATTAAAAACTGCTAAGAGAAGAAATAACCATGACTGTTGTCACTTTTGTTCCTCTGGACCCTTAGCAGTGAAGAGCTACAAGGGCTAATGCAGTGTGAAGAGGCTGGAGAGAGAGCAAGGCAGGAGGTAAATAGCAGCAGTCACTCACATTTCCTATATGAGCAAGAGGATGAGGAGAGGCAACAGGGAGGAAGGCCAGCATGCTTGGTCATGGCTGCAGAGGAGAAAGGAGTCAGTGCTACTGCACCACTATCGACTGGCAAAGGCAGGGGGACAAGCACTGCCCATGGTCTGACTGCTTTTATCCTGACCTTGGCTCATCACATCGGCCAGTGCAAATTGAGCACAAATGCTGCCTTTTTAATAATATTTTGCAACTGCTTTGCACCAAGTAAGCAAATGCTCAAGGCACATGGTGAAGGGGAACAAAAGGCAGAGACGTCTGGTTAACAAAATGTTCCCGGAGCTGTCACTCAGCCTGTTCCCTTCATCCTCTTCCCCTGCTCCTCCGTCTCTTAAGAGACGTTCTTGGGCTTGAAGTATGTTTGCAAATTTTAATTAACTAAGTCTCATAATAACCTTTGAGAGGTAAAAGCTCTCTTCACCCACCGCTGACATGCAGCTGCTCTTTTAAGAGTGAACAAGAATGCTACTGCACAGTTTGGGACAGGAAATAAAGATTATCGTAGGCAGTTGAAAGTGTAGGTAGGCAGAGAGGAGCTGGAAAGTAGCCAGAATACTGAGGCTTACTGAAAATGGCCAGGAACTCTGGTTTACATCTTCTGTGAAAGCTTGCTGCTTTAGCATGAAAGTTCCTTCTTCATACCATGCTTGGTCATATTGGTCTGCAAAAGAAACATGAGACCTATTGAATCACTCTTCCCATTTCCTGTACCACCCAAGTATATTTTGGAGATATTCCATCTTGATGTAGATTGGACATGACCCTGTTTCAATCTAAATGCTTATAAAGTGTTCAAACTTTGCCAGTCATCTTACAGATGAGCAGACAATTAGACCAGGAACTGGAAATTTCCTATCTTGTTGCCATCCTCAACTATACCGCTGCAAAAAGTTTTTTCTAATTCTAGCCTCATCATCACATTAAAGCTCTACTGTAACCAGCATATTTTAATTTACAGAGTTTAGAAAGATAAACCATTTAGTTGGGGCCCTTCTTAACAAATCTGACCTCAGGATCAATCATTTTAGAAAGCAGAGCTGCTTTTTTATGATTCTTAACAGGACATAAATCAAACCTCAGAAAATTTGGGGGGAGCTTAGATTTAGAGTGTATCTAACTGTGAAGTGGTAGCTCTACTTTTCTTTGGTTGGTCTCATGACAACTTGAAATGGCAGAATGCCAGGAAAAAGATAGTAACTGCAAACGGCTTTTGCCCTCTGCAACCTGCACAAAGTCACACTTTGGAGGAGGAGGAGGAAAATATCCACTCAGGTCTATCCAGAAAAATAATGTTTTTAAACTTGTTTGCTGTTATTAAAAGAAAAGCTTTGCGCGAGCGATTTCTTGCAGCAGAACTTTATATATACCTGAGCATTTGAGGCACTTCTGAGAAAGGAACAGGTACCAGAAAATCTCTAATATATTTTTGGGTGGTATTAAATTAGCTTCACTTGGGGGGGAAAAAAAAAGAATGACTGGGTAGAGTAAACTATATCCATCAATGGAAAGAAGTGGTCAGATTGGAAAGTATAATATGACTGGCTTAGGCAAAAGGCCTTTTTTTCCCAATTACAATTAATTTCAGTGGACTTGGGCCTACAAGCCTCTGGCCTTGGGCACTTTTCACATCATAACAGTTGTGGGGAGGGAAAATGCAGAGATGAAATGCAGCCATTCAAAACTAGCCCAAAGCTGTTCTAGCAAATAGACAGACTTTTCTCATTTTCATGAAACCAGTGAATATATGAATTTCACTGGATTCACTTTCTTGTGCCAAAGAAGTCAACATAGTTCATCCTGGCATGTTCAAAATTGGAAGGATCTGATTGACAGAAGAGGGAGATGGCAGATTCAGAATATTCAAATCTTGCTGTTGCACACTTCACTGCGATACAAAAGATACACACAAAGAAATACTGCTGACAGTCCAGCTGTTACTGGACTGTCATATATACTTACTCTACATATATACTCACTCTACACTTCCTTTAAAATAATTTCTGTGTTTTTCTGTTTTACTGTCTTACAATTATCTGTTAACCTTCATATTCTATTTTATATTTTAAGCTAGATTCCTCATGGGTCATCTTTTAAAAGTAGAGCCATGCAGTTCTCTTTCTCCTTCCTCTTTTTAGGAGACTTTTCTAACCTGGTTTTCTGCTTCCATAAAGCTCTCCCTCGCTAGGTTTTAATTTATGTTTGTGGATTGAGTGAGTCTAGAAATAAAACTTACCTCAAATCACAGGTATTTCATGAGAAGATTTTGGATTGCAGCTTGGAACCAACAGGGAACATACATAAAATCTCCAAGAAATATTCTTTGACCGGAGACATGATATACAACTATGCACATCTTCGTTAAATGAGGATGATTACTGGAAGCACTCACCGCTATGGTGCTGTGATTCTTCATTTGGGTAATTTACCCTTCTTCTCTTCCAAAGAAATGCCCCAAGTCTTATCACAACCTAGTAGGAGTAGGTTGACCTTGATGGGTTGTTTGGGAGACCAAAAAGAGCAGACCCGTGTAGGGTGATCACGCATGATCCCAGGTGTGCAGTGTTCCTGCAGTGCTGCCTCCTCTGCAGAGCCTCTACCTGTGTAGCTCAGTGCCTGTCTGTCATTCATTAAGGACAAAGGTGGCAAACATCTGTTCGTTCTCTCATCCTCTCCCACAGTGCATGTGCTGAGAGGGTGTTTTGCTTTCAAACTTTTTAATAATGTATATGGACATTGCTGTGTGTTCATGTCAGAGAGGGCCATGCTAAAAGCAAGTGCCTTGCACTTACAGCAGGGACGGAGTTGAGCCTCAGTGTCTGTGGAATTTCACAGGCAGGGGCCAGTTTCCATGGGATGGTGGTGGGATGAACCCGTTGCAACTTCTGTTCTGGTGGGGATGAAATGGAGATCTTCCCTGGGGTCACATACCATCAATGTGCCTGAGGGAACCGGACCAAAATGAAGGCAACTTGAAGTTGAACAGACTTAAAAATATCTCATCCATCCTTATCTCTCTATCTGGAAAAATCTATTTCAGGTGGCATTCTGGAAGAGCTCTGAATATGACCATGCTTCCAGGGAGCATGGAGAAGGACATAGGTGGAAAATTGCAATATTTCTGCATAAAATAAATCCTAAAGTGCTAAATCCTGTCAGAAACTTGGTCTCAAAGTCTTTTTTTTTTTTTCCACAGCTCTACAAATGTATCCCTTCGAGGTTCTCCTCAGCTGACCAACTGACCATAGACAGTTCTCTAAAAGTAGAAACCACACTCAGTAAAGCTTACAGGTATGATATGAAATTCAAGTCTCCATTTTTGTAGATCTAAGGAACTGAAATAACTTGAGTTGTAACAATATGAGTCCTTAAAACCCATTTGAGAAGTCAAAGGCCATCAGATGGTGAATGAATTGTGGCAGAACACTGGCTTCACCAGGAGGCCAGGTGAGTTTTGTCTGGTCCTGTGTTCAGTTATGAGCACTTGAAACAGTTCCAGCTCATACATCTTCTCATCTCCATCTTTACTTGCCATGAAGCAATTCTTCCTCAGGCTTTCTTATGCTATACATAGTCATTCATTTGAAGTGCCAGTTTGAAGTGCCATTCTCTTTGGCAAGTTGCAAGATTTTCAAATGTGGGTTAAAACAGGTATTTCCCAAAGCAGCTAGTGCACATACTTCTGGGATCCCTTTGTAGCATGCGCTTTACTAAGGCCTAGCAGCTCGTATTTTCCATTTGTCTCTTTTCAATCTTATAGTTAAATAATTTATCCTAATCCATGAAAAAAGTCCTCCTTTTAGCACCAAATAGAACACTTTGCATGAAAACTTTCCTATGAAAAAAAGATTTCTAGATATGAGACATACAGTAATTAATGCTGCTTGATAGAATCTATAAATGTACACTGTAGCAATGCTATTTGCTTTAAGTACTACTTTAAGCAGGAAAAGGCAATGAATCCCCCTTCCAGTGTCTGATTTTATGTTTAAGAGCTAATGAACTGAATTCTTCGTAAACATTGGCAAAAGATGCAAATGAACAGACAGATTCTCCAAATGCAAAGGGACACATGAGAAAGAGCTAATTTTACACAATTGACTCTCTAACCTTTTTGGATCAGTGGAATTAGAGGCTGATTAATCTGCCATGATTAGCATTTATTGAAGCTTTTGACACTGCTGCATTGTTTTTCTTTTCCTTTTCTTTTGTGTCTCTGAGAGTTAACAGTTTATAATACATTTAACTGCCAGTCTATCACCCTGACAGGGTCATAGCTTTCCTTTATGGACTTTTAAAATTAATAACAGACAGTTCTATTTTGACATGCCCTTGCTTCTGCTGCAGAACTCGGCTGTTTAATTGTAGAGCTGGCCTCTTGTGGCCAAACGCTCCCAATGTTTAGCAAGGGTTGAAAATATGGATGTTAGGAGAAAAACTGGCAGATGGCTGACAAGGCATTTTTACTCATAACACACCAGTAAAACTTTAACTCAGAAGATTTAGTGCTAGAGCTTTGCAGTCAGCAAGCTGCAGCCATATGCAGATTTTTTTTCAAACTTCTAAACTGATGGTTTTGCAAAGTGTGCATAAGCAGCCTTTATTGATTATGATGTTAAAAATTGAAAGCGTCAGTATCATTTAGCGTGAGATACTTTTAAAGAAAAAATGAACATTCGTTTTCATTATGAATTCCTGATAGACCAGACACTTGTGAGGACTATAGCCTTTATTTTTAAAACTAAAAGAAAGAAATGGGCCTGATGATTATGCTTTTTTTTTTCCTTTCCTAAAAAAATGGTAGATGTATGAATCAAAGAGCTCCAAACGTATATGCAGTAACTGTTGGTTCTTACACATTCACAGCCTCCAGATGATGTCCCGGCCCATGAAAGTGACTTGTTAGCTGGATATAAAATCACAGACACCATAAGCCTGGGTGATAGCTTCACAGCCTAACTTTCAGACACAAGTTAGTATTTATAACACTCTCAGTACCTATCTATCACTGCAAAAAGCGTGTTAAATAACTTTAAAGGCCTGACAAACCCACAAACCTAGGAAATGAAGATTTATGGGTGCATAGTCCATGAATCCATTCTATTGTGCCCAGGTGTTGTGGCACACACAGCAACGGCGTACGTTTGCTTTTGTTTAATTGAGGAGTGATGCAAGTACATCAGCACAGGTACCCTGCAGTGGATGGGCATTGCTCCCACCATTTTCCCATAGACACAAGCACACTTTGTGCTTGGTCACAAAAAATGATAGAAAGTAACTGCATACTTAAAGTTCTTGCTGTTTGCGTCTGCATCATTCATTCACATATGCATTATAAAAAATACTTTATTCCAAAAGAACAGAAAATACATTTAAATCTTAGAAGCTGAGGAAAAACGATCTTCCCTAGTCTCTGCTCAGAAGGAATTAAAGCTGACGATTTTTTCAGTGAGGTAAATTAGAAGAAAGAATAGAAAAAAGAACATGTTTTCCACAATTATATAAGGCAGTTTTCTGTCCTAAACAAAACAGTAGTACAGAAACACCCAAGTGCATTTGCTAGTGCTGCCTAATCTTAAATCTGTGTATCTAGAGCCAAATTTGTAGCTAAAAGAGGAATGATTATGCACCCCAAAAAACTGAGCAAGTGCAAAGTATATCTTTTCTTCTTTTGCAGATACATCTCTTGCCCTTACCAAGAAAACAGCACTGCCTCCCTTGATATGTTTTTTACCTGAAATTCCTTTCAGAAAAAAACACTGGAAATAGAATTTATTAAAGCATCAAGTATAATAGTATGATTATATCACAAATCAAATTAATTAATCTGTGTTTTACATCTATCAGGGCCTCTAAGAGATCTGACAGTAAGTCAAAAGGAGAGTTAAGCAGTAAGGAAAGAGGCTCCACTCACAGACCCTCACCTCATTTAATGCATATGTTTTCCTAATTCCAGTCCCCACTGTGGTTCTCTTGAACCTGAGCTGACAGCTGCCCACTTTGGGCTGCTGAAAGAGCTGTCCCAAATGACCTTACACATTGCTGGGCTGGAGGCAAGCACAGGAATGGCATCAGGACCTGCCTGTGGCCGGGTGTGCAGCAGAAGCCATCCCTTCCCAGCTGCCATCCCTCCTCAACTCTGCTCCCAATGGAGGGGAGCACATGGGAGCTCCTTCCCCAAGGCCCATCTTTCCCAATTAGGCAAGGACGTTTCTGGGAAGATTATGTTAGCTCTGCCATTGGGTTTCTGGGAGCCAACAGGTCTATACTGGAGCTGTCTGCCTCCTCACACTTTCTGTCAAGGCCCCATGGAGAGGAAGAAGGATCTTGAGACGTATGGACTGAGAAATAGGGATGATATTTTGAAAATACTGAGCGTCAACAGGTCATTTGACCATTTTGATCAGTAACTAAAGTCAAATTGATGATATGAATTAATTTCACGTGTATTAATTACATGTAAGTATGGTGTCTTGAGCATTTTGTATGAAGAGTACTGTAATTATCAATAATAGGTATTACAGCTCATCTATAGGTTGCCTATAATCTCTTGAAGATAAAATGAGAATAATTATCATGTGACATAATAGAGGAAACATGCAGCACCCTGACTGAGGATGAATAACAGCCAAGCCCACATTAGTCAGGCTTTGACTGAGGAATGTCTGAAACATTTCAGGCAGAACTGATGAGAAAATGGCTGGGTTTCCTCATTTATGAAAACTTTCCAAAGATTTACCCTGTTTTGGTTTTTTTTGCTGTAGAGTTTGGAGTACTTTGGGAAGCATACTTCAAGGACAGGAGTCATTTTGCCAAATTAGTATTATCAGATGCCAGGGAAGTACTGACACTTCTGAACCTAAAGCAACCAAAAACCAAGAGTTGGGTTTTCTTGCTTCTTTAATAGCCTAAAGAATAGTAGCTGTGCCAAAGCCACTATTGCCAAGGGGATAATGAGGTAATGTGCCCAAATCATAAAGTTCTGGCTTTCTGGCTTGTTGCCAAAGATATAAGATGGTGCACACCTAGGTTCATGTACAAAGGTACTATGGAATCTTTTAGGAGGCTTTCCAGCTTAAAATAGTGCATCAGAAGGAAAAAGAACCCAGAAAATTGCCAGAGAAGATGTCTCCTTTGACTTCTTTCAATCTCCTTTGACTTCTTATAAACTGGAAGGAAACTCCAGTTGCGGAATATCGGTCCCTGCCTAATCCAAAGTCCGCATTAACTAATGCTTGTTGGATGTTGAATTACAACAGAAAGCCTATGTTAATGCATGTGAGAGCCACATGAATATCAAACAAATTCATTACGATCAGGGCTGTTACAGTGAATACAAAATGAGTTCGTAATGATGGAACAATGAAACGGTTACTGATAGATTTTATTTCTGCAACAAATCCTCTGTATGAGGGTCCACTCCTGTAGTATTAATTCTAATATAACACTGCATCTGAATGTTAGCATCATCAGATAAATTATACCTTTCAATAGTCTGAACTATAGAGTTCAACCTTTTTTCTCTGTCAGTATGTCATTTTTTATCTCAATTTGTCCTTAAAGTTTGATGACTATTATAAAGGGGTAACACTTTATTTTAAGTATCCAATCATTAGGAATTCATTTAGTATTCATTGCAATAACACTAATACAATAGAATCGAATGAATAAGAAATTCATTTAGTATTCATATGGATGTGATATGTACTTCTAAAAGAGTTCCACTCTAATTCAGCATTAGTTTAGCATTATTTAATGGACACTTTATTTTAAGTATACTGGTAAAGATGACTTAATTTCTACACTTAGATATTTAGATTTTTTTTTTAAGAAAGGCTTAGAAACTACAGCAAATTCATCAGAATACGATACAAATGTTTCAAACATGTGCAAGAGCATCAGCCATATGAAAGCATTTATAAGAAAATCTAAATACCTTTCTTTCTTTGCTTGGTTCAGGCATATTTACAGGTAATAGTAGTTAGCTTGCAGTAATTCTTCAGTAATAAGGCACATACCTGTACATTGAAAACCTATTATTTCAGAATTTGGAGTACAAAAATACCTTTCTTTATTAGCATCTGAGACTTCTAATATATAAGTTGCAGTCTTCAGAATAAAGATAAGTCAAGTTTTCCTGCAATTATGATCTTTAGACTCAGAAAAGGGCTACATGTGTGTTCATCTTCTTTATATGGTGTAAATAAATTGAAGTAATGCCCCTAATTCAGCAAGGGCAAAGCCTTATAGGTAACGTGTCCTTCCTTCCTCTCTAACTCACTATCATCCGTTAGTGATGGTTTAACAGCAAACTGCAGCCACATCACTGAATCTGACCAAGTTATTCTGAATGCAAAGGGCGTATGATGATTTGCCTATAATTTCTGGACTTCAGCAAACACAGAAATGCATTTATGAAGTACCAAGAATCCTTTCAGCTAACTCTTCATTAAAATGTATTTAGATGTCCTTCAATAATAAAAAAAAATCTTACAGTGAAATTCAAACTGGCTGATTCCCAGGCTTACAGTTACTTTCCTATCAAGAATTAATGCAATATCATGCACACACCATTACTGAAAAATTCTACGCTGTTTTTTGCCAAGTGTTCCTATATAACAGTTTTATCACAAGTCTGACAGCCGCCATAAAAATTCCAGGCATTCTATATCAACAGCCCTCTTTGTACTAAGTTATTAAACATTAAATTTTTATTCGTCATTTGTATTCTGTTATGCAAAATAAGCTCCTTGATAAGATGTGTCTTCTTAATTGGGCCCTTGATGCTTCTTGGATCGGAGTTGTCAGATTAGCTGGAAGAAGAGGCTCTGCATTGAGCCAGCTCGCTACCAGGAGACCAATAGCTTTGTAACAACGATATTAAGTTAGAGGGGCCAAATGGAGGGCAGCACTAGGCTCAGGTGAGACTCTACATCTGTGCATGTCTTATGCTCAGGCACTTTTCTCATAGCATCAGCAGGGCTGATGGAAATAGATTTGTTTGTTGTTTACAGCATGCAGCTGTGGATGCTGCTGCATGGGAGTTGTATAAGATTGAAGCAAATTTGTACTGAGACTAAAATATTGAGCTTTTCTCCAGTCAGCAGTCTCTGGAATCTTATTGTCGAAAACTTTATCTAGTTGTAACCCTCCCCAGGGTGGTTTTCATTTGCAGCTGCCCTGTTCTGTCTCACACTGCCTGTCCCACACCAGTCAGTGCATGAGCAGAGCTATGGGGTACGAGTCACTGGCCACGCAGAAGTAATGACAGTTGGTCAAGCATTTCTTACACTGGATATGCTTTTGATTTCTACAAATTCCTCTAGCAGCTGCCATTATGAGACATTGTTTTTCTTCCCTTTTAGCTACAACCCAAAACGAGGGCTCAACATTTAGTGTGGCGCTTGGCGACAAAGTATAATAAGAAATCTCTGAATCGCATGGAGAAAAAGAAAAAGCATGAAAATGTAGGATTTATTATTTTCATAAGACAGACCAATTCTAACAAAACAGTACATTTCGAGACTGGTGCTAGAAATTTAACTGATTAATGTTTCTAGTATTTGTTTGACTGAATTCTCCTGCAATTCTGAAAGGATTACTCTTTCTAACCAACCTCTAGGATCCACTGTGCTATGTTCTGTACAAACACAGATATTGTCTTGCTAGACCAGACAAAAGAGGAGTATGGAAATGCATTGTGCATCCATTCTGCAGATGGGAAATGATCTATTGTATGCTATGACCAATATCGTATTCAGAAGCTGCGATGGAATTTCACGTGTATTACATCCAAGTGTGGTGTCTTGAGCGTTAAGACTAAAGTTCTTCACATTTCACAGCACATCCTAAGAACAAGGTCTTCACTTTCCTGTAATTAAGAATGGTTATATATTTATTACTTAGTGAAATGCTGCATTTATGACATTTTGAGATTTTTTAAGATGTTAACACACACCCAAAGAAAGGCTAGAACTACTGGCGTACAATATTATGTGGATTCAAAAACCTATTAGTCTGAAGTTCTTTGGGCTTCTTATCTGGGAAAGTTTTAGAGATTTTATTTTCTTTTTTTTAGATATTTTTAACAAAATCATTTTAAGAAGAAAAATATTATCTATCCTCTGATGTACATTTTCTTTTCAATATACTAGTTGCACTTTAGCTTATGGGGCAACACAAAGGAAGGGTGATCAATCCCTTTCACTACATTCAGCTTTAGCCATTGTCATTTTTCTTAATGTATCTGATATTTACAGGACACTTGACTACAGTTTACATATGAGATGGAGGAAGAGTTGCTCTAGAAGGAAGAAGTACTAATGAGTTCTTCATTTTGACCATAGGTCTCCTCTGTGTAGTTTTGTATGAAAACCTGCAAATCTTTCTGTTTCGCTGTAGATAATCCTCATGCAGGCTGTACAACTACAAAGCTGTCGTGAGCCACTGGGTATTGCAGCACAAGAACTGAGAATATCAGTTTAACCTGACTTGTCTTGTGCTTTCAACTAGGACAAGAGGAGTCAAACAGGGGAAGCTTGAGAGGGAAAAGCAGCTGTAGTGTCCAGAGACAAGAGAAATGTAGAGACATCCTTTCTGTTTTATGAGCAGTTTTCTGCACTTCAGTCACATGCATGCACATATTATTTGTAATTAACATCTGTCCATATGTCTGGCCCTCTTTCCCTCTGAATCAAATAGTAAAATACACATGGCCCAGAGGGTCAATTAACTAGATTAAGCTCACCAAGAGGCAGAAGAGTGATACAATGGTGAAGGGACATGCCAGTGGGTGCTCTGCACTACGTTGTAGTGGAGTTGTTCTGAAATATCAATTGCAGGCTTGTCTCTCAGGTATGCAGGACTACTTGAGGTGTTGTGTGCCTGCCTCTACCTTGGAACTGTCAGACTTGATCCTCAATGCCATACTTCCTCACAGCACGAGGTTTATTTTGAACCTTGTTTATAGAAACTATGAAGATTTCAAAAGTCAAAGGCGTGAGAGTCTTTAAGTTCCAAGGAGAAGCCTGCTCTTATCTCTAAAATTAAACCCACAGTCCTGACTGGTTAAATAGATACTTTACACCTATAATAATTCTTTTAAGAGATACCAACTAAACCATGTGATTTCAGCAGCCATGGCTCCAGCATCTGGCTGTGTTTTGACGTTTCTAAGATGTAGAGGTATTGTGTGGAATTGCAATGTTTTTGCTCAAACGTCAGTGATAATATTCCTGGCATGCTCAAGCAGTGGATTCCTGTGCCTAGATACCTCATTATCTGCAGATGCCATAATGAGAATATGAACGCTGTCAATCACTTTAAGACACTTGTAAAAAGCAGTAACACAGGAAAGCTTTCCTTGATTTTCTCTTACTGTTGTGTGTTGGTTGGCTGGAAATGTCATTCAGATGTGAGAAACTGGAACATTTTTTTGGCCTGTTCTTTATAAACTTGGATTTGTTAAGCCTTGTGCTGCTCTCTTTAAATACCTCCAATTTATCTGGCCTTCACAAGAGTCTAAGAACACCCAGGAAACTCTCCTGGAATTTCTCAGATGACTAGTTACCTGTAAAATAGATTGTATGGACAGACAACAGCTCATCCAGAGATATAACACCACTGAGGCCAGGTTGTCCTCAGTTATACCATTAGGGTTTATGGCCTCTCCCTCATGTCCAAGTCTACATAGACATCTAAGGTACAAAGCAGAAAACTATACTTTCAAACCTAAAACCTAAAATGTATCAGGATCTAGGATGTAAAGCTTGAAGTATACAGGCTATCCCTGGAAACCTCCTTTTCATCCAAAAGGGCTTTCCTAAGCTAGATGTGTGAAGATTTTTAATAAGTGTTATGAAATCCCTACAGATGTAGACACAAAGCACCTGGAATACTTGACAGCTTCACAGATTTATTTAAGTTATTTCAGAAGGGCGTTTTTATGTAAGTAAACTTATGTTTCCAAAGTAACAGGGGGGGCACAGTCTGACTAGTCTCCTCAATTTTTTGCTCATTTCAGTTTGATACCCATTTAATTTTGGATATATAACATTTGTTTAAAAAATTAAGTCTGAAATAGTTACCATTTATAGTTAATGGAGAGAAACGGACATCTACAGAGGATTGTTCCTGCTAAGACAGACTCTGTCATTTAAATGCATTGTATTTGCAGTTGCTACTGATTAGAAAGAGAAAGCAGCTCAGTGATTACTGCAGATTAGTTATCTAACTTTAAATGCGTAATGTTGGATGGATGAATTCCAGCTCTTTCTAGCCAAAATTTTGTATTGTGCTGTGCTTTATGTTGCCTACACATCTGAAATAGAGAATATATTTGAATGTTGAAAGGGTAGACAGAAAGTCATCAGTAATGCTTTGGCAAACAATCCAAGTATTTTGCAAAAAAAGGGAAAAAACTTGGTATTTCTTTCTCATGAAATGAAACCATTTGCATTTCTGGAAGTTACACAATGTGCATGTAAGTAAACCAGGGAAATTGGAAAGTAATTCATTATTTATTACACAACATATTTAAATAGATACATGTTTCTGCTTATCATTTTTGATGCCGTTTGTGCTCTTAAGGCCTGTGTAATTGAAAAAAAAATAAAAAGGTAAAAAATGTGGACCTTTCTGTGAAGATAAAATAACTCCACCCAGAGAGGTGTATCAGCACTTTTGTGTTTTTTTTTTCCTTCCAATTGTAGGACATATCTGCAATGTGATACAGTTTAGCATTTCTATTTGAAATACGGCTAGTAAATTTACCCAGCTTTCTGACAGCTAGGCTAACCACAGATCATCCTGAATGCTTGCCTATCCAAACCTTCGGCAGTGACAGATTGGCTTAGCAAAGTCCTTTGCTTCTCTACATGAATTTTTCTGAGTTCCCTTGCCCAGTTGTCCCAATTGAGTTCTATACTTATTTAAAAAAATGTTTTCATTGAAAGCTCTTCAGCTGACAACTGAGCTGAAGGGCAAATAAAAACAGAAAAACTCTTGGCAGTTTAGTTGTTCAATGAAAGCCTGGATTATTTTTTTTTCATTGTTTAACACTGGTCATCATCAACATTATTTTCTGAGTAGCTCTTACAGGAAACTATAGCTTTTACTTTCTTCTCAGATTGCTGGTTCTTCTAAAAGTGCTGCTGCTACTAGTTCTTTGCTCATTCATCAGTATGTTTATTATTCCTGGCTACTATCTGAATGATGAAGGTAGACATAGACACACGGGGCAAATCCTGCTATACCCTGCAGGTATAGCAGGTATACCTTGGGAGGACACAAAATCAGTTATCACTCCTTTCTAGCAAGGAGACCACCAGCGTTTCAGTGGATTAAGGAGATGTGAACTGAGCTTGTGGAGATGCCAGTCCTCACAGACCATATGCAAGTGGGTGACCGTGGCAGAAGGTGTGTCTGCAGTGTCCAGGTACTTGGGTTGGAAAATCATGGCTCGAAATCTGGGAAAAGGGCCTGAAAAGTCAAGTATTTTAAAATCAGTACTGCCAAGGGCTGAAATCACTGAATTGTAGAATAATTTAGGTTGGAAAGGACCTGGAGATCTTCAAGTTCAGCTGCTGTCTCAAAGCTGGGTTCACTTTGATATTGGATTAGAAAGATATTTTTTTAAAAAAGTGTTAAAGATATTTTATTTCAAGTATATAAATGCTACTTTAAAAGTTAAGTTATTAAGTGTTAATTTTACAAATAAATTGAAACTTTAAGTGATCTGCTGCAAAGCTACTGTTGGCGTCAGAGGTGCAGACTTCACAGTCTGGTTCCTAACTTAGTGTTCGTCTTACAGTACAACTGGTTATTATTTACATGAAGGCACAAGATCCTTGTAATAAAACGCCCATCAAAGGATCAAAGTGGTCATCACCGTGGGCTCATTTTTTCTCTTGACATCATTCCGGGTTGCATGTGTTTCCCACGGGCAGAATCTGACCCTATCTGCACAAATTAGAAAAAGATATTGTTTATTAAAGCAATGTGGGTTGAGACAGCTTGGCTAGTTGCTAAGCACAGCTGTGATTGTGTCAAGTTAGGTTTACCTAAAAGTATAAAGCTTCGAGTGAAATGTTAGCAAAGCAGGTAATGCTTTCACGTATAAATGACACATTTGGCCAACCAAAATAAAAACCTGTATGTGATTATACGTGCAGGTCTGGTCTCCTTTTTATTTTAGCGCTGTGTGTACAGGCTCGAGGTCTACAGTTGCTGACCACTGCTGTTGATTATCTCACTGTAGCACATAATGTTTCGTAGCCGGAGAATGTATTCTAGCAAGCCCTTAAATTGTATTTGGACAAAGAATAATTGAACGCTGGACAGAATAACAAATGCTATGGTCAAGTTTGCTTCATGGGTTTATCGTGTTGTATTAACATGATAGAAATATGAATACTTAAATCTTATCTCAGGTATAGTTTATAACTGCATTAATCATTTACTGTATTATATATTTTTCATGTCACTAAGATTGTGAGGAAAAGATTCAATTTTCCCAGCGCAGTCAGTTGAATGTGCTTTAGATAAGTTAAAGGCACTGCATTAAACTGTTTCAACATGGCTTTCCTTATAGATCCTGTAAAAGGATGGCGAAGATATATCAAACAGTAATAACCAGTATATTTTAGCTTTTTTAAAAAAAGTCATATAGCAATATATTTTCCATTTTCATTAAAATCAGATAAATGAAGTTACTAAGTTTGCAACTTACAGGTAAACATATTCAAGTTGACACGGACATTTTTACCTACTATAGTTGCTGAAAAAAAATCTTGGTGGAAAATGCTCTCCTCTCAATTAAAGTAGCAGCTTGATAGACCCTGAAATTATCCAGAGATATTGTAAAGAATGACAACAACCGCTCACAGAATGCTCTTTATATTTACTAGAGAAGTGGCACATGAACCTTCCAGTGAAGGGAGGGAGTCACCGGCACACATCCAGAGCTCAGCACACTGCAGCACTCTCCCATTTGTGTAGAAAAGGGAATATGCACCAGCGCATGCATTATGCACTGCTAACTGCCTTTTTAGATCATTATATGAGCACTGCACATTCATTCATTGCCCGTGAATTATCCGTAGATTCTAATTTGCAGGAGAGATACTGATTCATTTCCTCAAAACAGAGAGGTGGCCGTAGGAGAAGCGGCAGATGAAGCGGCGACGCAGAGCCTCCCGTCCCCGCACTGCAGCATCTCTGCCTGGCTTGCATTATCGTCCTTAATATAAACAGGGTATTTTCAATACGTTGTACAATAATAACTGATTTTTCTGATTAATTTTCCTCTAATTGAGATAAACCGACATAATCTTAATGAAGTTGTATAATATGGAAGATTTCCTGCCATGGTGTATTTATGTGACTAGCCTGGTTGTAAGTGGTGAGTGAAGTGTTTGCCAGCACTCAATTAGTAGTTTCTATGTCATTACTGCATTTTTAGAGGGTTTTCTTAAACTGCTTTGAATTAGTGCCACAAAACGCTAAATCGGTTACATATGTGTCCTTGTATCTACCCCATAAGGAAGGCTGCCATGATTTTTTTTTTTAATGGTCCTTTCAGACTTCATGTTTACTTCCAGGCAGTGAAGTAAAGATCATAACACAGTGCACCTCCTTTCCTAAGAAGTTCAGGAAAAATAAAAAGTCAAAACAGCAGGCCGTAGAATGGAAAGGTGAGATTCAAAGACACAAATCACTTCACAGTCACAAAAATTGCCAAAAAATAGCAGCTTGCAGCTGTGCACAGCAGGGACAGAAAACATTAAACACATGTTAAGTAACAAATAGGAGACTTAAATATAGCTAAAAGTGGACCTTATTCTGAATAAATCATGTAAACTGCCTCTTAATGGTTCTGAGGAATGTAATGAATCATGTAAAATATGCTAAATTTATATTGTTAAAAAATCAATAGCATACCCTCACACACACTAGAAAAGAGACTATTGAGTCCATGAGTAAATATTTTGTCTTTAATTTTCTTTTTATACGTACAGCTAGATTTGTGAAATTTCATTTCGGTTAAAGGCAAAGCAAGACTTGCATTCAAAGCACTTTGGATCTGGGCTATGAAACTATTTTACGTGGTCTTTACAGAGGCTGGACTTTTAATGAAATTGTCCTTGTACCCGTTTCAAATGCAAAGGAAGTGGATTATCCCATTTTTGATACAGTCCTTGAAATGTGTTTGAATTGGCCTATCCAATATCTCCCGCATTCATTTCAGTGCCTGTGAAAGGCACCACTGCTAAATGGGCAGCACGGGTCTCATCCCATCTCTCCTACTGTCGAAGAAGGAGAGACAGAGGGGAGGGAAAAAAAAAATCTTCTTTTTATGAGACGCATGAAAAATAAATCACCAGTTTGAGTATTCAAATCAATCCTGCTGGCAACTCTCTTTCCGTTGAAATGTTTGTTGCCTGAATATTTCTGCCTTCTGAGTATTTCCAAGCCTTCTCACTGCTTCTGCACCAAGGGTCACGTTTCAGTTTTCTTTTTTATATCTTTTTTGAGATTAATGTACCTTAATGACATCATTGTGCACGGCGATGGCAAGGTCCCCAAGTTTGCTTTTCTTCCCATCTCAGTTGCACTTCTGAACAAATCAGCTCTCAGGCTTTGATGCTTTTTCCTTTAGGGCTATCTTTCTTATAGGCAATATAGCTTACCTATACATTTAGCGAGTCTGCATTCTCTCATTAGATGCATTTTTGTCATCAATAATAAGTTCCCAGGGAGCCTAATGCGGAGGATAACGGATACAGTGTGGAATGGAGCCATTGTTTGATAATGCAATATCTCTCATAACAATGTAAATAAGAGGCTGAATACATTTCAGGGCTTCTTTGTGCTCCACGTTATTAGAGGGTGTTCTATTTTCAATCTGAATATTCATAATGTGCTCCTAGAGTGCGGCACCGAAGTAAGTGGCTTTGAGGAATTTTTTTTTTTAAGTGGAAGAAAAAAAAAAAAAGAAATGAGTGTTCTAATGAGGAACAGTTGAGTAGTATGATTTAACATACTTCTGAGGTTTCTATCAGCCTGAAGCCGTTCTTTCTTGGCTTGCACACAGTGCATTTACATGGGGCTGTGTTTGGATGAGTGCCTTCCAAAGTACTAAATGCTCTAATGTACTGAAAAGCGATAAATATGGAAAAATGCATGTGTGCATATATAAATATATATGTGCATGTATCTGTGTATTTTTATACCTTACATGTGTGTGTGTATATATAAAATAAGATTGCTATATTTTATATATATAAAATCTCTATGTGTGTATAGATAGATATACAAGTGCAGATATGTATGGTTGTGTGTGTGTATATATAAACATATAAATATATGTATATATTTTATGTGTAATGTGTAAATACATATTTACATACACATATTCATGCACAATGCATCCTTCATACAGATATTTTTGTGTTCTCTAGGAGTAAATGGTTGAAATTTCAGACGCAAAAATAAAATTATACATAGTTTATGTATTTGTTACTTGGAATTGCATAATCATAAAATCACTGCTCCCATCTCCCCTCAATCTGAGACTAAAGAATAAAAATAAAGAAAAATAAAAGAAAAATAAAATTTGCACAGTGTTGTCACTTCCTCCATGGCCTGCCTGACCTTGCTAACCTGCAGATGCAGCTAAGAAGAGTTTGGTTTTAACCAGAATAACAAGCTCTGTTTCTGGATATATGATACTATAAGAGCAGACAATAAGCTCTGAAAACCATAGTGCTGTTTACCAAAGGGCTCTGTGAAATGACCTTACGAGCTAACAACAGTGATAGGAGCAGAAATGGTAATTGTGATTTTTATAGCACAGTCTTTGCTAATTTCTTTCAGTGCACTCCTAAAAATAAATAAATAAACCGCAGACCACAGAAAAAAAAGAGAAATAAAAACATGAAAACAAAGCTGAATAGGTTAATGAAATGACAAAAGAAAAGTGTCCTTAATGGGGATACAATTGCTGCCTGAAATATTTATTACTTACATTTATTTAGATTCTTCAAGGAAAAATGTGTCTGTTTTCCTATACTTTGATTTCTGCTCTGAAGTTTGGAGGAGTTTTTTGTGCTTTTTCATCTAATATTCCTCCTCTAACTCTCCCAACGTGATTCATTTCTTTAAGATCTTGTTTTATTTTTAAGTCATCAATTACTCAAACTTTGTTGGCCTATCTATTCTCTGCCATCTGGACCCCATACCTTATTTTAAAGCATGTTCAAATAATGACAACCTTCTTTTCTCAATTAATTTATGGGCTGTGGGGACCATTTTTCATTTGTTATCATGCACTTCCATTTGATCTCTCATATCTTTCTTCTGCATCTGCAACCATAGTGTATAAATCTTCCTCTCAAGCATTGTCATGGTGCCCAAGATATATAGGTGTAACTCCCTATTAGTTCCACAAAACTGACCTTAATTTCTAAAAATGGTATCAGATGTGAATAAAGTTTGGTAAGATGATTTGTTTTGATTTACTTTGTACCACTTATCTTGGAGTTTTCTTCCTACTTTTCTTTTATCTAATTTAGACAGTATAGTCTTGCAAGCCCAGTTGCATGTTTATCCATTACCTTCCTGCCAATGCTGCTCCTTAGAGAGATAGGGCTGCAAGATTTTGGATGCTAAGAATAATAAAATGACATTTTTCAGAAGCCTGGAGTAAGTACGCTATTTCTCTTTTTGCATTTAAAGATGGTAACTTAGTTTCCAATAAAAAAACAGGGATTTTGCAGCTCTGATTGAGGTGGCATTAGTCTGGTAAAATGAACAGAAACAGACAAATCCAAATAGCTTTCATTTTATTCTGCTGTGTTGACAAATGATAAGACTTAAAAATCCAATTCTCCCACCGAGCACTTACAAGATGCTGGGCTGGACTGCTGAAGGGCTGTGGCTCACAAAACAAAAAAACATGTATTTTTTTTTTTTTGTTATTGTTATGAAAAGGTGCAGGGGGGGAGAGAGAAAGCGAGGAGAGAAGCTCTGTGTGTGTGTTTTGTTTTACATAAACAGACTTCAGTCCAAACTAAGGATTGCTAATTAAGCAAAAACCACGACCAGATGTTTATTAACACCTCTCAGGTTCATGGGATTTGGATAGTGTGCAGTTTTCATGGACTAATTTGAGAAGGGAAACACCTTTATTGGAATAATGGCCAATTATAATTGCCTACTTTGCCTATTTTTCTTTTATCTGGTGTGCAAGGGAAAAAATAACCCCAACCTATCATCTTAGTGCTGTTGATATTAATTCTGCACATTATTGGGGACATATTATTAATAATAAATACATAATAATGTACAGATAAAAAAAAGAAACCTAAGTCATTTACGACAACTTTATTTTGTGCATGCATTGTTATTAGTTTATCACATGCCAACATTTTTAACCTGTTTATATGTAGCCTGCCACTAAGTTTGCCTCTGCCAAAGCAACGATGCGTCACTTTGATGCCAAAAAGCACTGAAACAGGAAGAGTTGCTGTTGGGTCCCAGCATGGTGACTTCATCACAGGCCTCAGCTTCAAACTGTGGAGTAATAAAACTGAATAGCACAATATAAAACTCCATGTTTCATAAGACAAATATTGCTTTACGCATTCATGTCCCTTGTACTATGTTAACTGTAGGAAGAAATGGAATACAGTTTTAGTGACCCCCTGGGACCTATAAAGGCTATTTCTGAGTCTGAATCTTGCTGTTTAATTTAATCATTTATTATATTAATATTCAAATGGGCTGCATCTTATTAGCTACTGCAAAGATGTTAGTATGTCTGAAATAAATACCTAATTATGCTTTTGAAGAGAGAGGTTCTAAAGACTTTTGTACATTTGTGCTAATAGAACAGTTCATTTGCAGATTTTTTTCTGCAGAAATCAGCAGTCTGAGCATTTTGTTTTTTTCACCTCCTTACTTTGAATAAAATAAAAGCACAGATGAAATATACCATTGCAGCACCCAAATAGCACGTGAGTTTTCCCCTTTGTGCTGCTAGACTTCATTCTCCAAGCGAGTGAGTTATACAGTAGCAAACTGACCAGTGCCCTCAGCTTCTAGCTCAATAACACATTAATAAAAATAACTGCTTTAACCAAATGACCATGAAATTAAGTATGTTCTTATTCAAATTAAACAAATGGATATGCTCTTGAAAAACATTTTTGAGCCTGACATGGTCATGTTTAAAATACATTGACATTTTATTGTTTTAACAGCCCATTATTATTTTTTCCCCTGAGTGCAAACCAAAAACAATGAGGACTTTGAATTTTACCTCTTCAAACAATGGACAGCAGCTTCTCGCAAAACACATTTTGTGATACTGCATCAAGTGAGGAGCAGAGTACAGGGATATGGAGGGCAAAAAAAACAAGCAGATTTCTAGTGCCAGCTCATCTGCAGGATCTCTAAGAAAAACGTTTCACTAAGTCTGCAGGAGGATAAACTGAACTGCAAATACTGCATGTGTCAATGGTTCTAACGAATTCTAAGCTAAAATGTACACAGTCCAGTGCAGAAAATTAGCAATAAATGCAAAAGTTACTGTTTACAAAACTAAGAATTACAGGTTACTATCTTTCAAAAGATCACCATGGCCAAACTTGGAATAATCTTCTTTTCAAAGTCTCTAAATTCAGGCTTCCTGCTAATAGAAGTTTGCTGAATAAATTATGCTCTTAATAAAAGGTTCGAGGACAAGGACTGCTGGGATCTGGAGTCCTCTTTCCTACCACAAGCAGCCACGACCAGGTAGCTGCAGAATGAGCCCCTCGGTGCTCCCTTCCAAATGGACTTCCACCATCCAGGGTTAGGTTTCCCACTGCTGCAGCCTCACCTCTCTTGGGAGAGAGGACCACAGGTATCACCAGCATCACCACTGCTACTGCAAATTCCCGGCCTTGGGAAACCCAGGGATGGAGGGGAGGGTCATGCTCCCCTGTTTATTCAGGGAAGTTTTGTTTAACTTAGGTAAGCCCTGAGCCTGGTAACAGGAGCGAGCTCTGAAGCCAGAGCCCGCACTGCACTTTATTCTTGAAGGCTACCAGAGCGTCCAGGCTGCCAACTCATCCCATTCACCCCCATGGATTTGTTCTATCTATCTATCTGTCTGTCTGTCTGTCTATCTATCTATCTATCCATCTATCCATCTATCTATCTATCTATCTATCTATCTATCTATCTATCTATATCTAAGTTCTTGCAAAATTGTGCACTTTGCTGTGCAGAGCTGGAAGCAGTCACACCTCACCGTTTGCAGGAGACTTTCCTGACAATTATTTAGTCATCTAAAAGAATTGTCAAGGGTACCAGGACGATCACTGTAGATTTCGCTATAAAATGCATAATATTTTATAACTGCTATTATTCTTTGTGACCAACTGACATCATTAACAACAGTCATCTGAAATATACTGTATATAAAACAATAGCTTTGATAGTTCTCTAATTAATGAAAATAACCCTTCTCACAGTAAGTAGTTGATGCATTTCCCTGTTGGAGGATACTTAAAAATATACATCGTTATCCAATTTTGCCTTTTTTTTCCTGTAGAATACGCAAAGATTAGATTTTCTTCCTTGGTCTAATGAGTAGAAGCAAAGCTAGGGCATCAATAGTTAACCTTATATTACCCTCTGCTGAAAAGACACAGTACCAATGTAGGGGGTTTAACTACCACACCACTAAAAAACACATATTCCTGCAGTTTTAGTCTAGTCGTAAGAATGCTGTGTATATGTTTTCCTCATTATTTGGATGTGCTGTTTGAATGTTGTGATCAGTGATTCAGAGCACATGATTCATCAGGAAGACATTTGCTAGGCAGACATGTGAGGAGCTGTCTGCCTCTTCAATCTCACTGACAGGGCAAAAATGCTGATTTATAGTAAATCATTAAAATCTGCTTATTATTGCACTGCTTGTTCCTCTTCTCCACTTCAAGCCAGCATCTTGATCTGCATCATGTCTCTTACAATTTTATACTACAGCAAGCAGTTATTTAAACAAGAGAGGAATGATCCTTAGTCTTTATTAGTGCATATGAAAGGATATTTTGTTTAAAGAAGACTAATTAAGAAAGCAGACTCTATTTTCTTGCTTGGTTTAGGGAAAAATAAAGATTTAAAACATCTAAGCACAAAGAATTATTACAATAAAACATTACTTTAAAATGATTATTGAATAGCTTGTTTTAAAAAAAAAATCATAAAGAGGCGGCTCAAAAACACCAAAAATATTTGGAAAGGAAGCAAGTTTGGATGGTTATTCGGTTTATGCTAGAACAAGGACAAAACACAGCTAAATATTATGTGTATGATGGGAAACTCCCCCCTCCCCAAACTAGGATTAGGTGTCAGTCAGTTCCAGTGACAACAGGAGAATTCTTTTAAAATTATTTTCAAAAAGGGGGGAAAAGTTTTGTTTACCTTGTAGGAGATGATTTTATAAAATAATGTAATATGTAAATATGCTGTCTGATAGAAAAACAAAGAAACAATACAAAGAGGTCCATATTGTGTATGTGTTACTTACAGTAAAAATTTTAATTTGACGCCTGGGGACAGAAATCCTTGCCACTGAATTACAAAGAAGTGAATAAACTGACTCAAAATTAATCCATACAGATCTGTCCCCTTAATAATACTAATTCCGGAGAACAAAGCAGTGCATAATGCATTTTAAATTAACTGGGAAAATGCATAATTTATATTTGTTTTATTTCTTAATATTTGAACACAGGTACATTTTAGAATGCTAAGGACAAGAAAGGAAAGGACAGATTTTGTCCATATATGCTCTATTAAAAAAAAAAATAAAACCAGACAATATTTTTCAAGCTCTCTTAGAAAAGGACTTCAGCTGTGAAATATTACGGAGAAAGGATAAACACAGTTAGGGGAGAGAAAATGATTTTTAACATGCTGTGAAATGAATATGTTTGGTTAAAATATAAAAAGGGTCCTAATTCCTAATAAAACATTCTGAAATAGATAATTACATATTAGTTTGGATCAAAAATAATGTCCTTACTCATGAGAAGCAATTGAGAGATACACCGCAGGGTGCCCTGTCGGGCATGGCAGGCAGCTAGAATATGGTATGTAAGAGGGGTAGGGGCAAAGCAGCACAATTCAATATTCCTCTTCATGAAAAATACACCGTACATACAGGAAATGACAAGATCCAAGTCGGCTTCTTTATTAATGCTCTTCACCTACAGATGTAATATTGTCACCTGCCTTTTCTATATCATATTATTTACCATATGGAGGTGCAAGGAGAAAACCAGACATCCTGTGTATAATCTAGAAAAGCCTCTCCAACCCAGGCAGCAAAGCTCCTGCTACCCAGGCACTGCACCACGGTGCTGGGAAAGAAGTCATTTGCGAAACTGCTTCATTGTGCTCGCTCCAAGCTATGTCTGGTGGGCAAACTCATGGGTGCATCACTGCCACCCTGTACCCAAAGGCTGTGCTGCTGCCTTTGGAAGTTTCTTGTTCAGGTTAAGGAAAGAAGGAAAGCAAACAAAAGGACTGTTGTTA
>JAUBOD010000907.1:2858315-2873358 GCA_032353885.1 Nothura maculosa | reverse complement strand
CTCCTTCTCTGGAGACCTACAAAACTCGCCTGGATGCAACTCTGTGCCACATGCTCTAAGTGTCCCTGCTGCAGTAGGGGGGTTGGACTAGATGATCTCTAGACGTCCTTTTCAACCTTAACCATTCTGTGATTCTGCATGTAAGCATTGCTCTTTTTGTGTGTGTGTGTGCAAACTATTTTACTGGAGACTAAACGATGTACAAATGGAGCTGAACTTTCAGAGTGTCCCATCTCCTCCAGCTTTGAGCGATGAGATTTTCTATGGTTCTTATCACATGCCTGTATCACTGCTTCCATCTAGAGATTTCTCTGCTGCCCTGATAAAAATTCTAAATATACTCATTGTTTTCATCTCCCCACAACTACTCACTCATCAGTTATGCTGCTGGCTTTGTTCTTTGTATGTTTTCAAAGGATTTTAAGCTCCCAGTCTAACTGATTTGATGTTATCTGAGTCTTAACCCATCTCCAGCTATGAACCATCTAAGTCTGTTATAAATAGTCGTTTAAACAACCAGCACTTCTTTATGAGATACCAGCAGGTTATTTGAGAATATTGCAATCACATGCCTTGCTGTTGAACTTTACTGTTACCAATGAAAAGCAGAAGAGAGAGAGAAGGAAAGGTAAGGGGATCTAAGCTTTTCATAATGCCCTTCGTAACTCATAAGACTTATATGGTGAGAACACTACACCTTATTGAATTTATGCCATTGAACTATTTAACACAAAATGTAGTATATTTTTAACTGGCCTTGTCTTAAAAAAACAAAGACAGATTCCAACAGATTTCTGAAGCAAAAGCCTTTCATATCACAACTTCAATAAAATAAACACTTATTTTGTTTTTCCTCTCTATCCCTTATAAAGACCAAAGGAAGGGCCAAAGACAGACTCCCTAATGGAACAAATTTAACTAAAATAACAGCATAGGCTGGTTTTAGAAATATCTCAGTTCCTTCTAAATGTACAAAATAGCAAAATAAACACTCTTTTGTCATCCTGTTTATCCTCGCCCAAGAAATGAATATTCTCCAATGAACAAAACTATGAATTAAATGATCAGATCCTTCAATGTAACTGCTGGAATAGGTTACATGTGGAAGGTTTCTGTTCCCAACTCTGTCACAGACATCTAGAAAAAAAATGAGCAATTCAATTAGGGCTAGATTCACAAAGGGCATTTTTTAGGTCTCTGTTTCTTCATAACAAAATCCATAGTCATGAGTTAAATCCTGGTGGCTTATAAAATGTATCAGGAGACTTAGGCACAGAGAATAATAAGTGAAAAGCTGCCTAATATCACATAAATATAAAATATGTAGCAACTCTTGAGCATAATAAAACGGGCATACTAGTATTCCCCTACCTAACCCAGTGCTATCAGTATACGTTATCAAATTGCATAGGTTCTTAGAGACTACAGAAGTAGTTTTGGAAACCCTCCTACCACATTATTCTGAACATAGTCTGACATTGTCTGTCCCAGTCATGGGAAGCAAGTATGCCAAGGAAAGAAGACTCTTGTAACTTACTGTTTTTATAATTTACTCTTTAAATGTGTTTTTACTCAATCCTATTCATCCAACTATAAAAACCACAAAAATGCTATCTGATGAACTAGTTGGTAGGAGAAACTTTGTGCTTCCCCGTGGCTTTTCCATGTTTCTCACACTGTAGTTTTGACTAAATCTGAGAAATATCTGGAGTGTTTAGAAAAGCCAGAATTCAGCAATACTTGTTTGGTGTTTGTCTTTCAATCAGATGCAGGTACACCAAGCACTGTTTAAATGCTTGGCATTGTCTAAATTTTCTAAGCAAGTCTTCCTATGTCTTCTCTTGCACATATTTTGCATCCACAGACATATGGGAAGTAGTAAGAATCTGCAAAAATGATTTCCCATTGAACATGCTATGACCTGGATGCACATTACCTATATTATTACAATTTTTGCAACCTAGGTACAGAGGTTTGAAAATATGCCTCTAGTGACCAGTCATTAGTGAAACTGAAATGAGGACTGCTTCAGTAAGAGGCTTTCTGAATGCCTTGAAATATACTCAGCATATTTTAAATGGCTTTAATTCTACAGTACTTTTAATATAACCCCTTAAACATGAGGGAACACAAAGGGAAGGTTAATTGGAATGGCTAATTAAACACAGTGAAGTTAAAGAACTGGAACACTGGGATTTTGTTTTGATATTTAGCAGCATCTCATAACCCTAAGGACATTGATTTAGCCTAAGGTCTGGTATCTTTATAAACTGCAACATAGCCTGGAGACCCAAAGGAGAGACAAAAGGGTTGAGTGCTTGTAACAACAGATTCCCAAAGGAGCCCTAATAACAATTATAACCAACATGATTATTTGCATTAGTTAAAAGAATAAATCCATCTCTCAGGTTTTAGTCATTTTATTCTAATCAACTAGAATACAGAAACAGTGAGACAAAGTCTGCAACAAAAGTACATCAGATTTTGTGATCCAGAGGACAGATTTGTCTCAAAACTAGCTCTGTGGACCCACACACAAAACAGTTTGCCCTGGATAATCCAGTAGAGTTCAAAACATTTCCAAAACATGCCAAGCAATAACAAACATTAGTACTTCTCTAGACTTTTTCACCAGTTATAGAAAAATCTTCACAGATACCCTTAAGTATCTCTATATTTCAGCTGGGGAAATGAATGACTGTCCAAGTAATAGGTGGTGGAGAGAAATACAGAGAGATTTGATGCTCAGATCTGCTCCTCAGCTCACTGCAAAACTCCTACAGCAGAGCACAGGCTTTCCTTACAGCCGCCTGCCTTCCCCATTTCTAGTATCACTGCTCTGTTGATAGTCTCATAATGGATTACAAAGGGTCTGATGAAAAACAAGGTTTCTCAGCCTGAGCAATGGTACCTAGGAAATTAAGAGACCTCTTAAGGATTAAAGAGAGATCCTTACCATACCAACATTACTTGTGTGCCCACTATGAAAAAGAGTTTTACTGTCTCTGTTACCATTATTCACCTGGCTAATGCAGAAGTATGTAATCTTTAAGGAATGCAGCTTTCTATTAATTTAAGGACACAGTGATCAGATTAGTAGAATATTAATGGCATGACCATATAAGATTAATGCACAGTAGGAGCATGTTGTTCTAGTTTAGTGGCTGGACTAATAGAAAACAACCCGGAATACAAAGGAAACATATAAACCTCCAGGAACCAATCCCAAGCAATTACCTGCAGTGTGCTTTATCCAGCCAACACCAACATGACACATAGGCTTTGCTCAGACTGGAGAAGGTCTAGTAGATTGGAGCTGGTGGTCTAAAGTAAGTAAAAAGATTTGAAGAAATTATTTGTTTTGTTTTTCATTAGCAAAGTAAGATAAGTGCTGGACATAAGCATATGTAATTAAGTTTTATAGCTAAAAAAAGATTGTTCTGCTAATTTTCTCTTCTGATTGCCTGTTTCTCTCAATAGCAGCTTTGCAAGCCAGGGTAGATTGGACCATGTATGTTCTTCCACTGGGACGTCAGAGAACTGCACTGCTCTTGAGGCTTGATCAAACCTATGCTTGGGCTGTGCACTTGGTGTCCCTGCAGAGACCAACCAGAGTGGTTGGTGTGCAAGTGACCTGCAGAAAGACCCAGTGTTTCCATCTTGCAACTCACCATTACCAAAGTCACATTATACAATACCTGCACAAATCTCCTGCTCACTTTTTACCTTCTGCATGGGTTTGAGGTGCTCCTGGAATAGTTCAAATGAGAATAACACTTGAAATTGCAGACTGCTCCCTTTCCAAAAGGCCTGCAGTCTGAAGTGGCAGCAGATTATGGAATAGCAAAGTTACATGCAATCCCCAAACTGTAGCATTTGCTTCACATGTTTTGAAATCATGTCAGATTCTAGTTTCCTGTTGTATTTTATTTTATTTTGCAAATAATAGTGTTAAAACCCTCCCAATTAATCTTATAGTCATCGCAAACCACATCCCACTCCTGCATGAGTCCCACATGTTACATGAAACAATGTTCATGAAGTAACAGCAGCAAGACGTTCCCACCTTCAAATCCCACCCACCTAATCCAGCATAACACATCTTGCTGGTAGGCTCTCAGGTCTGGCAGAGATGAAGGCTTGCAGTTAGAGCAGGAAGAGAGCTCCATATGCCTTTGAACCTGGAAAACATTTAGATTTGGATGAGCTCTGCGAGGTCTGGCACCATCTCTACAAAGAAGATTTGCTGACAATCTACCTACATCTAGATACATAATTCCAATTTCATGAATATAGAGCAACATTAAGCGATTGTGTGAAGCTTCAATCCAGCTCTGAAACAATTTGCAGCAAAAGATATTCAGGCACCTGATAAATCTACAAATTCACTGCTTTCATTAATACTTATAGAATGCTGCAAAGTAGAAGACGCCTTTATGCAGTATATGAAATATTTAACTGGAAACATATTGCCAATAATCAAATATTATGCTCAGAGAAACCTAAATGCAGTCTAAAAATTGAGAACTTAACTGCTGAGATGGCAAATAGCTTGTTCTTTATTCCTACAGGTCTTGCAAAGTTTAGTCATTGCTTGGGAAAAATATCTGTGAGAAATGTGAAACCTTCCTGCAAAATTCAGCAGGAAAGGACAACTTCCCAGCTGTCTTTGTTGCCAAATTAGAAAAAAAAAAAAAAAAAACAGAAAATGGCTTTGCAATGATTGCTTTCACTTTAATTTGTTCTCTTTCTAATTTAAGCAGAAGATTCAGCTCTTAAAGGAATGGTGCAAGTCCAGCACTACAATGCTGACTTCACAGAGGCATAGATGAGAACAGAACAGAGACGGTTACTTTTAAATGGATTAATCAGAGAAAGTTAAATAATAAGAAGAAAATTCTGTTCCCATTTTATATTCAGGTCAGAATTTAGGGATTTGTTCTACTCATTTGCCAGCGTTTTAGAACGAGGAAATAATATCAGAGAATTCTTTTTTCTTTCTTGACAAAGAGCGCTAGTCAAAAATTGGGAACCAGATGGCTGCTTATATATTTCTTTTTTTTATTTACTGCAATACTAAAGCCACCATAAAAAAGCAAAGTTGAACAGACAGAGCTAATAATATAATCATTCAAAACACCTGCAAACAGTGCAGATGGGCAATTTCTGTCTGCAAAATCATCAGTGAAAGACCGCCTTCCCATATGGGCAAATCTAGCTGCCTTAGAGCTTCCTAAGCTCTGTCCCTTACCTTAAGAAAACCTGCATTGAGCATATGCAGTCTTTTTATAGCAGAGCAGAAGTGTCTGTATCTGCCTGTTTATTTTAGTTAAATATAACTTACAGCACTTATAGCCCTCTATCAGTGTATTTGGTTTGCCCATTGTATGTCCCAAAAGGGCAGAAATCCTGAAGTAGAAAAGCAAACAGCTTTTACACGGGTAGAACATGTACAATTGTTAATATATATTAATGAACCCCAAACACAGAAGTTTTATTCCTTAATATAAGCAAATGATTAGAAGCCCAAGGTAGTTGCTGCTGGGGAGGGGTGAGCACATGTGTCTCTCTCATGTGTGCATGTGTTTAATATGGAGTTATTAAATTATTTTCCCCTTTATCAACAAAATAAATCCTTCTTCTGGCGTGCTTTTGGCATGTCGTCTCCAATGCTAATCGACAGCGAGCGAAGGGGCAGAATGAGACGCGGGAGATAATGCCAGCGCTGCCGCGGATCCCCGGCGAGGACAGCCTGATTACACGCTGCAAGATCTTTTTCACTCCCCAGCTTTTCTTTGCTTGAAGTGTCAAACTCACTTCAAGGCTTGGCCAGTGGGAGCTCCCCAGCCGAGCTTCCCAATCAAAGTGGTGATGACAGGAAACCGAAGGGCTTTTGCATTCAGTGTGATCTACCAACAGCCTTTGTGACCCTGAATTTCACATTTCTCTGGCACTCTCATTTTGATGAAACATTCGGCTCCAATATTAATATTATTTTTGAATCAGCATCGTTAAGAAACCTCCCCAGTTAAACTTCAGTGTTTTACATGAAAGTCGTAGCCATAAATTTGATTTCTCTCCAGGATACATGATGGTAAAAAAAAAAAGTGTAATTAAACACTGTGAAAATGAAAGTTGCACGGATGTTCCAAGCCAAGTAAATCATTTGCAAGACTACTTTATTCAATGAATTCTCTCTCTGTTGTGTTTGCTCTCTACACAATGTAGGGAAACCACAAACCTAATACTTGGGTGGTTTTTTTTGTTTTTTTTTTGTAAATACTCATGTATGAAACTAGAAAGCTTAACTATATTTTACACTGCTCATCTTGTTAGGTGTGGACACCCACACCAAATGTTAAAGAAAAATGTTTCTTGCTCCATACTATGTACAAGTTTACTTGTAAATGTCCTACTCTTCATTACAAGCATTTCTAAAGCTTTCTTTTTTTCTCTGCACAGAGTGATCACAAAACAATTGACGCTGTAACACTTCAAATCTGTGAGGGAATCATGTCATTTTTTTTCCTGCCTCTTAAAAGTCCACCTTAAGATGCCTAAATTAGTGAGTCCGCGGGGCCAGGACATGAGACAGGGCTAGGAGCCCAGGTCCCAACATGGCCATGGTTTTCTCTGGACATTTTCTAGGCTTTGGGTATGTGCATGAGGAAGGAGTTCATTGCTCTGACAGGGCCTTAAATTTCATTTTCTCCAAATATGTGCACAACTTTGAAATTTGCTCTGAATAAATACTTGCTGGCAGTGAAAAGCAACTTGTCGAATGGCCAGTGAAAGCAAGCAAAAGGAGCAGAAAACCAGGCTGCAAGGAATGCAAACATTCACGGAAAATATTGTCCATTATGTACCTAGTTCTGGTGAACATCATCATTAGCCATTTCACTGGGATGTACAGCATTAGTGGATCACGTCACTGCTTTAACATAACTATTAAAAAGATAATGCTTCATAGGAAGGGAAGGAGGGGGGAATCCAGGTAAAGAAAGGCCAAAGAATCTGCATTTGATATGAGCATAATTCTGCAAGAAAGCCAAATCTGCTCTCCTTGCAAGGTCTTTACAGACTACAGATTTTACAGTGCCAGTTCATGTAGAAAGAAAAAGGAAAATATAAAGCCTTTGCCAGGGCTTCCTATAATGCAGGAGCTCCATTATTATTATTATATATCCTCCTTTCAAAGTTTCCTGGATTTCCTAAATGTAACAATAATTTTAATAATTACAAAACCGAGAATACTACTTCTGTGACCGACTGCGTTCCCTGTTTTCCTCCAAGCTAAAGCTCCGCTTTCATGTAATACATAAAAGAGCAATATTGCTCTGATGAACTAAGACACATGAAATATCTAATTAACATTAAAATATTGTCTCTTGTCATTAGCTTCATTTGCACTTTAAGTGTCAGTTCTTGAGAGAGAGGTTCAGAAGCACTGACCTGGCCCTTGCATAAAAAAAAATGCAAGGCAGAAAAAAAAATACACTCTAATGTATCATGCCATGTATAAACAGAGCTGCTTTAGTGTCTACTGAGATTCAAAGCGAGAGTTTCTCTAAAGGCAAGAAATCCTTATCCCTTTTGCTCCCTTTCCACTGCCCAGAAAGGCCACATCCACTAAAGCGATGCAGGAGCTGACACAGGTGGTCAAGGGCTCCCAGGGCCAGGAAATGCCCATTGTGGCACCCAGTCCTGATACTTTGCCCATCCATGCCCTGGCTGCTTCGCCTGTTCCCTCCTCTTTCAGGCTTCCCGAGTTACCCATCCACTTCCTGTCAAATACTGCGACAGATCAATCCCGAAGACAAAACCAGAAATCGAGGTGGGTATGATGGGGTTGGATCCCCCTTGCTTGGTAAACAAGGCAGCCGCTGCAGTCTAATGAACTTATTAAAACTGATAACCTTTTGCGATCATGCTGACGGGAGCAGGAAGGCAAAGGAAGGTCATTATTTTCATTTTAAACTGACCGTTTTGTTAATCAGGTTTGGATTATTTATGTTGCTAGGAGGTTTGTGCCCAAAGCGAGCGGCAGTTATTTATTTCCTTGTTTGTTTGTTTGTTGAGGACCCAGCTTGAAGTTTGCCAGATGTCCTCAGCACACGTTCTGCCATGGGCACGAGTCCCACGGAGCACGTGGCTCTCCGGGTAAATGCAGATGCACATGCAGCTTGGGATTCCTTTAGCTCTCCAAAGGCCTGGGAAATAGGAATTGTTAGAGGGGAAAGTTGACACGGTTCTGCTGTGGCAGGAGGGAGCAGAACTGCTCCCGCTCCGGGAAACACCCTGCAAGGGGTAGGGGAGAGCAGAACAAGTAGACACGTCACCAGGGATGCCAGTCCCAACCCTGTGCAGCATCCACATGCTGAGGTCCCTTGTGCCTCGACGTCAGGATTAAACACCAAAACATGTAAAACTAATTGTGTCACCATAATACCCTTAGTCAGCACACCTCCTGGCTGCCTTGCTGTTACTCCTTGCCATTTGTAGGTCAGCATCTAATGGATGAGCTTTACCGGCCTGCATATTTCTTTTTGGAGTTCATTAAAGCCTGAAGCAATTGCACCTTAACATTTCCATGCAATTGCAAATTTGACCTCTGGCAACAGGCCTTGCAAATCGATTCATTTCCGAAGCAGTTATGATTTGTCGTCACTGGGAAGTTTTGGCGGGGGGAGTAGCCATCCTTACACCGTGCACAAATCAGCCCACATCAAGGCAAAACTCCACGGCAGGGCTCAGCCTGAGTAACGAGCACTATCAGAAATCAGAAGACAGTTTTGATACATATTAAAAACAGTTAATTATTTAAGCATTGTCGAATATTTCCCATGCTAAAAACTGATGGCAAAACAACCAAATGCACCCTATGTTTAGTTAACACCTAGAATTCAACTTTGACCCTGTGGTACCAAAGCAAAGAAATTCACAGCTAAAGCTACACATCTAGGAGGTACTCTGTGCTCAACTCACACACTGTTACAACGGGTCTGTGCACAATTTAAGTGCCATATGTCCAGAGGAAAAAAAAAAGAAAAGAGAAGCAACAGCAAATGTATAAATATCTACTTAAAAAAAAAACAGGAGTTAAATCTTGTACAAGATAATATAGAGTAATGACTCTATCTGACTATTGGTTTTCATTTTCCCCAGTACGTCAGATAATGTTCTTTTGAACTATTATACCATGAATTAAGGCTGCTGAGTTTTGTTTCATTTTTTAATCATCCAAAATGCTTAAAGTTTGTGGAGCACTAACTCCTAAATCAATGCTGATGGCATACCTAAAGTGCAAGCTGCATGTTTAAGGAATTTCATTCGTTAAAAATAATTAAAAGTAGGTAATTACTTATTCTTTAAAGTGAAAAGTCCACTTCTGCAGTTCTGATTGCAAGCACCTGTAAGTACAAGCATGTAAATCAAACAAGATACTGCATTTATTTTTGTGTACTTTTTTTCTAAAAGTCTGCCCCATTCACTGAACAGAAATAACTGAAAACCACTGCAAGAGTAGGTCACAAATCTGAAAAGACTCTTGATCTTAATAGTCTATTTTATTAGTTCTCAGAATGTGCCTCAGGATTTTGTCACATTTTTATCTGATGGACTGAAAGGACCTTGAATACAAGTCTATATTCCCCATATAGGTACTTGAACTTGATGGTCACCTCAGGTGACTTCAGACAGGGAAGCAGCTGAGAGGTTTTCCAAAATGCAGGTGTAATCTGATTAAAAATTTATAATTGAAAATGGACACTTTAGCACCATTCAGCTGCACACACAATACTTACTCCTCTATCAGAATCCTATGAGAAGTACTTTACCTCTTGCTATTCAAAATAATCAATGACTGTATATCATCGCTTTCTTCAGCATATGTTTTTCATTGCCCTTCATGGATTCTCAGGGCTCAAAGCATAATCCCACAAAAAGCTTCCAAAGATTTTGAGACGCAATGAAAAGTACACTCACAAGATCAGCCTGCAGCCACATTCCGCTTCCAATCTAATGCAATAAAATATAGGCCATCACATGGTACAATAAATATCAGAGTTTAAAAGTGTTTGCAAAAAACAGGTAATAGAAACGTAACCAATTTATGTATATACATGTGTGTATATATATATCTATATATATATATCTATATATATATATATATATAAACATTCTTTCTATCTGCTTTTTGCCTACCAAACAAGATCCAAAAATATTTTTTTGCCCTTTTTATGTTTGGTCTAGGAGAATAAATCATGTTTCACATGACTGAGTAAAATAGTTGATCAAGAGAAACTTCCTTTAATGTGTGGCCATGACAGCATTACAATTTAGTTGAAAATGATAAAGGTATGCCTTGGTCCATGTCAGAGAGATCTGTCCTCCCTGATCCACAGAAAAATTATCAGTACTGTGGCTTTTGTTAAGTCTTTTCATGCAAGATGTCATTTTTCAGGAATGTACAGTAGTTATCTTGTAGTGAATGCAAACAAAGTTATGAAGTCTACAAATTAAAGTAAAGATGAATATCCTGTTCTCTGGTTAATGTAATGTACAACATTCTATACTTCCATATCAAAATTTCATCTATTTTAATATACAATAATTATAGCAGATAGGATTTCTATTTCAGACCATGACTAATGTCCTATTGCTACACAATAGTGCACCTCATGTGGTCCTCACCATTGTTCGACAAGGAAAAGGAAATGAACCTTTGTAACTATTGGGACTTGGGAGGTTCAAAGGCAGTTCTCATAGAGGCTGTTAAACAAATGCAAAGCAATCCTCAAATGTAGAACTGTTGCACAGAGGGGGTTTCTGACTTGATATTACAGCAACGAGAGCTCAAAACTATTCTTAGGTGCATGTTGTGCTCCTTGGAGTTCCTGGTTGCTAATCAGTACAAATTTGGGTGCATCTGCAGAGCACAGTGCAGTGCCATGAAGACCTGTCACTGGTCTCTCTTGAGCCCTTGAAGCAGCACAACAGTCTCAGCACAGCAGTCGCCTCAGATAATCCTGGATACCGAACTGATGCTGCAACTACTACGAGCAGGGACTCCAAGTTTCAGAGCCTTATTGCACAGAGCTGTCTTGGAATCCTCACACGACACTGTCAGGAACTTGTACCAGACATATTTTGCACAGATAAAATCACCTTGTTTTACAAAATTTGGGATATTTAGTGGAGAGAAAATTCAGTTATATGAAAACACTAGTGATGTGAGGAGGAGACTAGCATCAAACTTCTGTCCTACCTTTTCAATCTGATTTAACTTAATAAGTGTTTTCTGGTCAGTGGCTTAACTTCAGTGCATCATTATTTATCATTTGTAAAAATGATTTATCTGTTCTCATCTACTTCAAAGGCAGTATGACGGGCAGCAAAGGGATTTCAAGTCACTTAACTGCAAAATAATGACAGTAAATGAATGGTGCTAGGAAAGAACAAAATATTACTTTGGTAGGTGAATTGTTTGTACCTCAGAGCCACTGTGAGCTACAACTGACCTCCTGTGTTATCTCAGCCTTCTGCGTCCACTTGACTCTAAATATCATGTGTATAAATAACGGACAACCAGAGTCATTTTAAATTTAAAAATATCTTGTTCATGTTCTTGGGGAAGTGAATTCCATGATTTAATCACAACTTAAGCAAAGGCAACATCTCCTTTTACTGTTTCACCACCCAAATAGCTCTAATGATGGCATCTTAGAGACTACGTACAGAACTACAATTGATTAATCATTTTTTGAGTACCTCTAGTATATTTTCTCTTGCTTTCTTCCTATTCAGTGCAAGTCTTGCAGTGCTCAGCACCTTGGGTGATCTTTCTGAAGGCAACACAAGCTGGAGGGGATCTGCAAGATATGGCCATGACATTGACCCCTGTAGAGAAAGCACCAAATCACAAAGAAAAGGCAAGATCTTGCTCCCTTTCTTGAAGGAAATAAATAACTCCATTCTATGTCACTAGCTAAAACTGAAGGGATTGTGATTGGAGGGGCGAATTTCTGAGAACCCTCTCTTGCCAGAACACAGTATTGCTATGTCTTTCTTTTTTATTAACAGCAACTAAATGAACCTCAAAAATAATCTGGACTGAATGACAGCAAAACAAACTAAAATTAGTAACAGCATACTCATTGCCTAGGGCAGCATAGAACTGATGGCTGATGTGATGGTGACAGACAAATCCTTATTCCCATTCTAAATTCTGTCTACTAAATAAATAAGTAATGTCATCAATATCATTTTCAGCATTGCACTCATCTCCTGCAACTTTTACACTATTATTGTATTGTCTTTGACTAACTCTACTGACATCTTTTGGTACCTGGGCTGATTCAGAAGTAGTATTGCTGCCAATAACCTCATAGCAAGAGCTCCCTGGAATCAGATGGTTTAGAGACTTTGATGCATAAGGAACGTGCTACTGAACTCACGGTGACTATTCTTCTAAGTGTTCTTAGTAGATATCCAGTGTCTGCCCTATCTCATATTCTTCTATATCAACCTTTTGTTGCGAGTAAATACTTTCCAGCTTTTCCTTTGTACCTTCTGATTTCTCTCTTATTTTTATTCTAGATGTCCTGTTAAAAGAAGAAGAAAAAAAGGATCTGAATAGCTTCTTATCTGTACAGAAATATAAACAACAAAATGTAAGCAGTCATGTCAAAAATGATACAAAACCTGCAAAAATGCATAGATTCAGATATCAGATTAAGTTACTTGAACCTTTCATACTTTTTAGACAGAGAAACTGAGTTGTCCTATTCAGAGATCTTTGCTGGAGTCCTCAACGTCTCAAGTCTTATTTTGTTTTCATGTTTCTCTTCAGAAATCCCCACGCACTTTTTGGAAAAAGAGCATATGAATTTGAAGTATTTAATACAATATGTTAATATGAAAAACATTGCTGGCCACCCGACAAGTGCCTGTACTGCCAATTGGTTTCAATACCATTTGTGAATCATCTCCTGTTGCCCCAGAATGAGAAGTGATATATGTTACATGACTTCTTGTTAGCACTTCATATTCTTAGCAACTTGTTTTAGTATATATCCATTTAATTTCCCCTCTGATACCACTGCTTTCCTCTGGTCTCATGCTTGTCAGCACTTCTCATCCTAGATTTGTTCACCAAGGAGGAGAGGACAGAGCTGAGAGCACATCTTTCAGCTCAGTCATGCTCTTCTCCATGCATCACCTATTTGGACGCAATTTTCCAGATCCCATCCTTGGAAGTACAGATATTTAACATTACCAAAGCAATTGAAATCCAACACATGCATTGTTGCACATTTGGGGAAAAAAAAGTATGAGTACCATGCAGATATCCCAACTCACCTTCCTTTGGAGATTCCTTATATAGTCTTTCTGTACTTAGATATGACATTCATCTATAATATAAAGGCAGAGAGTGAATAAGGAACTTTTAGAAGTCCATATCCTCCACGTTTTGGCTTTTCTAGTCAGCCTCAATGGGTGATCAGACAGAAACTTGCCAATATATTTTTTCCCCTTATCCAAAAGTTTTGCTAATGCAGTCATCATGCAGTTTCACAGTAGGATATTATCAAGGTTTGATGATGGATACATCTGTGACCTATTTTCATATCCTTCTTAAAACCAGGAAGAACTCATTAGCTGTACACAGCTGATTTTCCAGATTATCTTGATTTTCAGAAAATGCTAAAGAGTTCTAAGATCCATAGTGCCTCAACTGGAATTATCAAAAAAAGTCTGGTTGCTTCTTTTTTTCTTTGACTAATACCAGAAACAAGTTCAGTCTATTCTTCTCCTCATTCTACTTTTGGAATGAGAAGGGAAATACTCAACTTTTCTAGATCTTAGGTCACTAATGACAGGATTCCAAGCTAGGTGTTTTAAGCATGGTCACATGAGGAGTGATCTCCTCATGCCTTAGTGACACTTTCTTATTTCAATAGTTTTGAGATATCTTGATCGATGTTTATTTGTCTAGATTTTTCCTAGCACAGAGTGCTGATTACATGGACAGGCCAATGAAACACTTTAATTTAAATACAGAAATTCAAAGAATAGTGACTTTTTACCATCCAACAACAAAAATAACCTGCAAGTGTTTTGCTATTTAAGACAGTTGTATTGATATCAAGGCTATTTAAGGTGAACTTCCAAAGATGTCTTTGTCTGCTGGTAAAATAAATGCATCTTTCTTGTCTTTCTGTTATATTTTATTACAATGTATGGTTACCCCTCTGTAACAGATCACTTAAAAGGGAGCAAGAGCTATAGTCAGATTAAGTGGAGCCATATGTCCGCAGCATAAATCCATATAATAAGAGTCATGCACATGGGAGGATCCCCTAAAGAAGAAACAGAAAGTGAGAGAAGAGCTGCTGAGCTGGAAATACAGAAAGCTCTTCACCAGCTGAAGCACAGTGTTGGTTCAGGGTGGAGGATTTCACTTGGCCTTGGAGCAGCAGCCTCCTTGGATCAGGGAAGAGTTATGCAACAGTCTATCGCAATAGGCTCCTCCTTGGCAGTTTTAATCTGTAGGTTTCCATACGCTGTCAGGAAAGCTTGTGCTCTGCACAGATTGTGTGTCAGGTCTGCACATCTCAGAGGGCTCTGAGGGGAAATTGAGCATGACCAATGCATGCTGTAGAACCACTGGACACAACAGGGCCTGGGATAGCAGAGTGCCCTCCTCTTAAGGCACAGTAGTTTTTATAATTTACCTCCATGGGCAGCCTCCAATGCAGGTATTGTGCACGGGCACTGCTCCACAGCAAGGATCTGGCCCCATATAAATCATGCTAACTACCAAGAGTCCCTCTACCCATTGATGAAAATTACCCTTCTGTGTTTGAATGGCAGAACAGCATTAAAGTGTGCACCTTTTTTTTTTAAACCAGCCAAACAGAAAATTCACAATGAGGATGATCTTGTAATTACATACATATCAGAACAGAGAGCATGATAGCTTGCTCAGATTTCCTTGAACATTTCTTTAGAAGAATTTGTGAGGAGAGAGAGAGAGAGAGAG
>JAUBOD010000907.1:2835017-2858215 GCA_032353885.1 Nothura maculosa | reverse complement strand
AGAGAGCATGATAGCTTGCTCAGATTTCCTTGAACATTTCTTTAGAAGAATTTGTGAGGAGAGAGAGAGAGAGAGAGGGAAGACTTCATTGTAAATCAACTTTGGCGTGAAACTTTTGTAAGGAGGTGCCCAACATGCATTACATTCTTTGTTCTGTGTTTTTCCTACATATAAAGCCTTGACAACCTGCTATTCTATGATTGATGCACTTATTTCTTCTAAAGTATCACTAACCAAGCATATCATTTTTATACAGTAAATGTATATTCAATTTCCTACTGTTTGACTGCTAAACAGGCTCAGCAGTAAAACAAATATATACTGTTGCAGCACACTTAAGAGAGATCAGCTGAAAACCTTGGAATACTCCTTGTTCACATTCCCTTTGTTTTTAGCAATGATGAAATCACAGCAGCGGCACATGCTAAATATCCATATTTTTTAAAAGTTGTTTTGTCACTGGATGCAGTCTGCAACTGTTGCAGACTCTATACAGTGTTAATAGGAATATTATGATTCATATATTCTTGCACAATAAGACAGAATGACATATCAGGTTTGCAGGCTCTCCTGACAAGGTATGAGACATTTATCTCGGTTTTTATACCATACTCTTATCAGCCAAGTATCTGAACAACTATTGACATCATTATCATTCATGTATTCATAAAATGTGTAGGGGTCTTCCAGTTACAATCTGCAGGGTATGAAGTTGCTCCTTCATACTGTGAAAGAAAATATAAACCAAAGATAAAGAATCCAGACTCCTGTTGGCTTAGTATTGGATCCCTGGCACTCTTGGACCGGGTGCGAGGGTAATGGATCTGCTAAAATTCATGTATGTTTATGATGTACGAGGCATTTCAGCTGACATTGAATCAGGTCAGTGGGTCCATTGGACAGGATGCAATGTCAATGGAACTGTTATGTGTTATTGATGTCAGTCACAGAATAGATAAAAACATTAGCAAAATAGCTTCCGTTGCCATTTCAGGGTTTTTTTTTCTTTTTCTTTTCATAAATGACAAAAAGCACCGGTCCATATTAAACACAAAACACCTCCAGAGTTTCTGATTCTCAAATAGTTTTGACTGGGAGCAAATATAGGAAAAGACAAACTATCTCCAGAAAAATATTTTATCAAAAAAAAAAAAAAATTAGCTTAACCACATTAACATCTATATTAACAACTATGGAATGAATTTTACCTACAAAAGAGAAATATGCTCACTGGAGGCCTTCTCCTGCAAATTGTCAGACATATGAGTAGTTTTACTCACATAAGTTATGTTTCTCCTCACCTCCATACTATTAATGCACCCTATACCACTGAATTTTAAAAACCCAGTTACTTCTTACATTTAAAACAACTTTACACTGTCCTGCCTGTGACATTAAAACTCACATCAGCACGTATTCACACTGCCAAAGGGATAAAAAGACCTTCATGCATACGTGCATGAACTATGCATATGCTTAAGGTAAATGGAAATATAGAAATTGACTTAAATTTTTTTAGTTCAGATTATACCTATCCTAACTTTATGCATTTAATACAGGTCCACCGAATAACTCCCAAGTGATATGTATGAATGGGCTGTTACTACAACTGAACCATTCCTAAGTTAAAAGCCTTAAATCCCCTAAAAAGATGAAAATTGAGTTGCATGTGAAATGTCATGCAAAAAATACTGACGTGTAAATATTTATAGCATTTACCAACTTTGGAGGAGTGAAATAACTGCTGTATGAATGACTACGTAAGGACTATGAACAATTTCTGATTCACTTTGAGTCTCCGGTTCTCTAGATCATTCAAAACCTTAAGCATGCAAGTAATTAATTTCAATAGGGCTGTGTGTACCTAAAAATAAGTAAAGCATGAATCATATACATTGCATTTACCAATTATATCCATAAAGGGATAGAGAAACATGTATTTACCCAATTTGCATACTCATAGCTACTTTGTGTGTACACCTTTGGAAGGCTCTTTTCAGAGTTGCATCTTTGCACCTGCGGAAGATACAGTTTTGTTTAGAGTAAAACTTAGGAAAATACAAAATACAGTTTCAGTAAAGCACATTTTCTCAAAGAAATATGATAAGGCTAAAGGCAATGCATTCAAAAATGGCAGGTCTCCTTGTTTGGTGCTTTCTGATACATGATTTACCTGACCCTTACTATTGCATACATTTATTCCATTGCTTTTCTGTGTCATTCAGAACACCCTATGGCAAAGGGCACAATAAAAATAGGGCAACTAATACCAACCATCTGAGTTCTTGCCAGTAAGACCTCCGGAATCATCTCTGATGCCTCAGGAATTTACAAACTGAGGAGTCTTACTAATGATCTGATACACAATCTGGATGATGCTTTGTTAACTTTTGTGATAATCCCTTTTTACTTTTCTTGCTCCTATCCCCTGCAACTTATCTTCCCTTCATAGCGCTTTGTTTTGAACTAGGAATGCATATAGGGTCATTAAAACTTTAATTTGTATACTGGAAGTGTTGGCAAAGATACACTACCACTATATATAAGTGTTATCTTGAGAAGTGAAGGCACAGTAATAATCTCCCCTTCCACCCCCCAGAAGAGATACCACTAATTAGTGATTCTTTGATCCTATCCTCTCTGAACAGAGAATACCACAAGGAAGGTCATAAGCCCTCTAGCAAAAGTATTCAACCTCTTACATGTAAACCAAGGTTCAAAAAGTAGACTAGGTTTTACAACATATTGTGAACTGTGATTTCTTTGAATGAGTCCTTTACCCAGACAGGCAAGAGCGGTTCTTACTCCATTTGGTATCAAATCTGAAATTTCTTAGTAGTTTAGAAACAGGAAAAAGAACCAATTAACAAACCTCTTTGGACTCAGCAGAGGTGGCAACTGGTGCAAGGAGCTTGTGCAGGTCATGGCAGTCAGCGCTCGCCCACCATGCGAAGGACACAACGGTGACAGGAAAGTGCCAGGGCTGGTTTTTGGTTTTGTCATGTCGCTATCAACATAGAAGCTCGATGAAACGATAGTGGATAATGCACCCCTATATGTCAGAAGAAGGGAATCCACCTTTTTCTCCCCTCCTGTGGGTATCCCTGGGGATCAGCTGCAGAAGGACCAGGCTCTTCCTGCTCCAAGCTATCAGGGATGGTCTGCACTGTAATCTGTCCATTCAGGGAATTGCACAGGTACTTTATTCATGAATATATACCTGTCCTTTAACAAAGACCAAAAAACTTTTTCTCCCTTCTCAGGGCACTCTTCTCAGATAGCAAGTGGCTGTTACATGTAATCTGAAGAAATTCCTTCTAGGTTCTCTGCTCAGTGTTTCCCCCTCGTCACAAACCAAACTATCTTGTGTTGTAAAGAAGATAACTAAGTTTTTTTACGAGCAGGTTCTTAAAATATTTCTAAACTTCCCCCTCCCGACTAAGCCTTTTGATGTAGGGAGAAAATCTCATGCAGTGGCTACCCTTATCTCCACAAGAGAAAACAAAGAGAGTTGAAGGAAAACGTCTTCTGCAGAGCCTGCCTTTTCTGCACAGCTCTCCCTACTGCGTGCCAAATAATGGCATCTGTTCCTGCTGTTCTTTAGTTCCCCCATCCAGTGTGTTTTCAACTTCCTGTGAAAATTTGTGGTTCTTAAATCCAAAGGTCATGTTTAACACTTGAGTTCAGTTTGGAAGGATTTGGATTTGTTTCTCTTCATTTTTTTTTTCCTCCAGCCCTCCTTTGAAAATTTACAAAAGCCTTTCATTTGGTCTTCACATTGTGGGCACTTTACACACTTCAGCATCCATCTCTGCAATTCTGACTAACACTCTGCAAAATATCCAGTCATGTATTGATAAGCATTAAAGTGTTTCTGCTTCCCTGCCTTCTGCTGAGGGTCAACACGACATCACCAGCACAAACTCCTTCTGTGCTGCTCTCCCCCTGTGATCGATGTGTAGCACATAGGAACTCCCTTCACTGAGGCAAGCAAAACTCAAGCTACCCGTTAGCTAAGCCAAGTTTATTCCAAGCAGAGGTTATTAAATAGTCAAAATTCTACTGAATTATGCACAATGGTTTTGTGCAAGAGGAGCTGAACTCAGATAAAAATCATTTTTCTTACTGCTTCAAGTTGGTCTCTTCAAGTGTAATCCTTGAGCTAAAGAGCCAGTGCTTTATCCAGTAAGTGCTCCGTCCAATCAGTCCGTCTGTTTGCATTTGCAGTGAGCAGCCAGAGATGCTTGAACCATTGAACCTCCACTTTTTTAGTATTTTTCCTAAAATACAATTAAAAATGGATATTTTTCAGCTGAAATTGTGCACTCAGATGAGGAATCACTTAAAAGAGAAAGAAAGAGAGAGAGAGAATTTAATACAAATCCATTTCTTGTAAGGGTAAAAAAAAGAACACCAAAACCTTCAGTGTTCCTTTTCTAACCTTAAGAAAAATGGTCCTTGTATGCAGCTGAACATTTATGTTGGTGCTAAGGAACTGGTGTCCTAAACAGCACCTTGAGCAGAAGCTCAGAGATCAGGATTTGGGCTGGGCACATGGAGCAGCCGGTGTCCACCACCAAGCGCTCTGGGGCTCCACTGATCTATCTGGGAATCACCCTCCAGATGCTGTCTTAGAGCTAATGGCACAAGAAGGTTTAACAGAGTCCTGAAGTTTTAATGATGTATTTTTTTATATCCCAGCACCTCTAGTCTGCACACCCTGTGGACATGGAGTTTGGTCTAAGATTCAGACGCTCCTTCTGGTCTGAAGACATGAGTTCTCTGTTGCATACACACTTTATATGTGTTTAGGGCTTACAGAGATGTATGAAGTGGAAAGGTCAGTACAAGATCAGTGTATAGCACACTATGGTGTATTGCATTCTGTGTTTTTTTTTATTGGATGTACTATAAAAATCCATCCTATTTTAAGAAAAATTATAGATGCTTTTGAATTTTGTTATCAGTGTTTAAAGATTTGCACAAAGATTTCAAGATACAGATTTTTTTAAGTCTTTCAATTGCTATCAAAAATTCAAATAGAATATTAGATAATTGAATGATAATATAATTGAAATGCCCTATCCCAATTCAAAATATAAATGTAAAAATAACACACACACCTTTCTTTTGTAATACACATAGAGGATGGTATGAATTTGCTACCTGTAAGGTGTATTGAATTTTTAATCATCTATATATTTATGGTAAAGAGTAACACATTACTTATAGCACACAAAAGCTTATGGCATACGATTATCCTTAATTAATGGCTAAGTGCAAAGCTTTATTATTCAATGAAACTGATTTATTATCTTAATTCTCCAATGTTCTGCTTCATGTTTCCATTGAAACCATTGTTTGCTCCATGGTAACCAGCAACCACCATATGTACGTGATCTTTTTTATGACCTATACGTAATTAGATTTTATTGTTTTCTTAAAGCTAAAGCGTAGCTTGTGCAAAGAGTCCGGTTATAGTTTCCGATACCTACGGATGAGGGATAGGTCCCTCGCTGCTTTGTTTCCGCAATAACCGGCTCGTGTTTTTGTGTATTATCATCATCATCATCACTCGGTGTCTATTTTCTGCTCTGTGCTCCCGTGTGCCTCCTCTCCTTCCTCCCCAGCACCATGGTGCATCGCTTACCTGTCCCCTGTCTCCCCAGCTTGGCACAGCTAGTTAACTGAGAGGACGTGAAAAGAGCTGAAAGCTGGTGGGTGTCGGAGCTGCCTACCAGAGAGATCCCCAGCTAATTGCTAGTCCTAACAGGCACAATTAGCCGCTACAAGCCCTTTGAGATGGCCCTGGGCTTCTCTCAGGTAACAGCCATCACTAGATAAAGGCTGAAATACGCTCCATTTAGAGAGACACTTGCAGACAGGGATGTCACAGGCTGCCAATTACGCTCTGCCTGTACACAGTCACTTCCAAGAGCCAGACAAGACACATACACCTGAAGTTAAAGGCACAAGATGTGTACTATTTTGAACTACACAAGTGTGGGGCATGTGAGCATATAACCCTTTTCAAATTGGGTTGCATCATCTTTTCAATTATCAGTTCTCGATCGGTGTTTTCTTTTTCTTGTTGTTGTTTTTGCAAAGTTCACCTCATCTAGCAAGCCATAAAAAAGTCCATGGGAGAGTGCTATGTATTTTATTTGCTGTGTGTGGTGTTAGTTTAAGCAAAGTTCAGCCATCACCACCCAGACATGGCTTAATAGGCCTCCTCTAGCAACCAGGGGGCTCTACCCTTGTGAGTTTAATTCCTCAGCCAGCAATTAGTGGCAGAGGAAAAAGAGCAGATTAAAATACCCCGGGTTTCCTTCCTTCTGCAATTAGTAAATGCCCCGCACCTCCATACTGGCCACTAAACAAATAATGTGCTTTGAACACCTCCGGTAGAAAACTCTTTTGCAAAAGCAAGACGCTTCTGTAGAAAATGAAGCAGCACAAGACGACAGCCTTAAATGTGGAAATAGCCTCTTAAACCTTCATGGTAGCTACTGGCTACAGGGTCCCATCGACTGGACTGTGCAAATTCCAGCTCTACTTTATCAGGTGAAGCAGTGCTTAGAAAGTTAACCCACTCACCGCTCCGTCATCGCCTCCACCATCGCGCTCCTGCCAGGCCGCCCCTCTCCACGATGCTGCATAGAGGCTTGAGCACATCTAGATCATACCTTTAAAATATCAGCGTGGTTAGATGTCTCTTACTGATAGGTGACATATATATATAAATTTATTTACAGCTGCATCTTGAAGGCAAGCTTGCAAATCTTGTATCTCCTAGTGAAGCAGGTTGAAAAGGTAAGGTCCCTCATTCTAATTGATATCACATGGGATTTGCACTTCCTATTTAGAAGGCTAAATCAAAATTCAAGATACTAAATATAAATTCCTGCTTTTAAAGCCCAGTTAAATTTTTCCCAAGAGTTTTGAGATCCTAATATAGAAAGTAAAGGGAGAATGCAATTACTAATAGAGGAATGCCTAAATTCCGTTAAACCATAAAAATTACTTGACACAGTTGATTTCCCTTTCCTACAATTATAAGTGGACTTGTAGGTTTACCAATGCCCATCTACCAATATGAAAGGAGGGGAAGAGAACTGAACTGGTTAGCGATATATAAATATTATCTGCATTTATTCTCATCTCATTATAGTCTACTGATCTTTCTTCTGATAGATTTGTGAACCAGATTCTTGGTAGATACAAGAATCCAGGAATGAGGATTACATTATCACTTCCAATGTTCTTTAACAGTCCAGATACTTCTTACTGTTTTTTTTTTATTTGTTTGTTTGTTCCAAACACATATTTATCTTCCTTATTACAAGACAGACATCCCTGAAATATATATATATAAAAAGAAAAAAAAGCATGCTAATATTTGACTACAAACCAAGTAATGATCAGAAAACTAAAAGGAAAGAATGAGTGCTCTATTATTAAACTAGCAAAATAAATAGATATATATTTTTTTTCTTTTTTACAGATACATTTGCAACCAAATTAGTAACAAGATCTTCTCCAGTATAAATAAAAAAGGGTTGCACTTACCTATTAATTAAGAATAATGGAATGCCATAAGCTTTTGTGTGCTAGCGGTACTGTAATTTGTTACTCTTCACTACAATAAATATATAGCTGATTAAAAATGCAGTCTAGCTTACATATATTACATTCATATAGCACTGTATATTGATTCACTTTACTCACCCTAGTAAGTCCGCCAAATTCAAGGGGAGTAAGATTTGGCCCTGCTTCGTTTTAGACACATAAGTTTTAGATATATAAATTTTAATAGGTTAATAATACAAGGAGCAACAGTAGAAGATGTTTTTGTCCAGACAGAAGCAAAGTATTTCTGTCCTACTCCTGGCATCTCTGAATGGTGACAGTATGCTGAACATTGGGGTTGCAGGCACCCCAAAGCCCTTACACCATCCCAGATGCCCAGCTCTGGACAGATGCGTAGAAGTTTGGAATTGTGAAGTTATAAACTGCTCTTCCTGGTTCCTTCTTATCCACATTAGATCAGAAATCTAATTTCTGATTATTTCAAAGGCAAATATTTACTGGCAGCCATGCTCCCCTCCCGATATATAGCAAGTCTGAAGTATTGGACATGTTTAGGCACATTCAATATATTCCCATGTTTAAAACTTTTCAGAACTTGAATTCTTATTTTAAAAAGTCAAAGTTCTCATCTATGCAAGAGAGAAGAGAAATCACTCTACATTACCTCGCTATAAATGGATACTGCTGGGATTTTGTGCCTGTGAAAACAAATTCTTACAACAGCAACTGTGAGAAACTGGCTTTTTTTCGCCCTTCCTGTAGCCTCTTTTATGTAATTAGGGTCAATTATCACTTTATACATGTTAACATTAGCTATTTAATTGCTAATAATCGTAACGGATAAGAAGTGAAGAGTTGGTTCTCCCAAGAGGAATCAGATTTTTTTTTCTTGAGGGAAATGTAGAAGGAAAAACAGAAGAAAAGAAGGAAAAGGAAAAAAAGGCACCAGAAACACAGAAAGGATGGTGAAAGAAGAAAACAAAGAGCAAATAATACGCAATATTTTCTCACTGAGTGACAACAAACATAAAAATCCTGCACTAGAAGGATACTGCTAATGATCAGAAGCTTAAACCCATATGTTTGTAGCTTTGGTCTTTTTACAGACTGCTCTGTCATCTGCAGCTGTACTTCAGTGGATTGAACCTAATGCATAGTCCTAAATCGGACTATGGACAGTCATTATTATCAGAATCTGACTTTCTATGGATGGCAAGTTTGACTCCTCTGACAACCACAGATGTACTCACCAAAGAAGATCATGACATCAAGCTCTCAGGACAACACTGTAATACAGGTAGTGCTTAATACAGAAAGGGAAGTTTAATACCATATACCATCAAAATTAGTGAAGAAATGGTAGGTAGAAAAAGACAAATTAAGACTTCATGACAAAGTTAATACAATATGTTAAGTTGCTTTCTTTATAAAAACTCACCCTGTATCTTTGAGAGGCAAAAAGCCTTTTACTTTTATATACTAACCCTAGGAGGTACCAATAACATACAGTGTCTGATAACAGTGTGATGGAGCACTTGTCCATTACAAACTCTGACAGAAGAGTGATACCTACCTATTCTCCAGTGATATTTCCTGCTCCTGCACTTGAAGGGTTTAAGTGTTGGCCATTCTGGATACAGTTTAGTTTGTGACTCTGATAAGATCTTAAAGCAAAATAGTAGGGCTGTAGGCCATAAAGTAAGATATCAGGAAAGAGACAGCCAAGGAGATAAATTTTGTGAAACCACCTGACCAATCCATCGGGGCAGAGTGCTGGCTCCCTGGAACACATGAAACAGGCATGTAAAATATCTGTTCCTTGATGGGTTTGGAAGATGTGATGCCAGAAATAATTCTACTCTGATTTATTTTCATAGCTTTATCTAGTTCCCAAAATTAAACCTACAATCCTAAAATAATTTTAGGGCCATTTATTTTTATGTCTACAAACAGTAGAGCTATCCAAATGCTAGAAGTCTATGTTCATATGTCCATAAAAGCACTGTTGATTAGATTGCAGTATTTCAGTTTTTCGTTAGCAACATTGACACATTTGGAAAAAAAATTGAGCACAACATAGTTCCGTAGAGATCTCAGTGTTTTTAACCATTTAGCCAGGAACATGTGCATCGAGTAGACACCATAACAAAACAGGAATACATTAAACATACATCTGGAAGCTCTTCGTAACTGACTTCTGTTTACGAAAATGTCTGCACATAATTTCATCATTCACTTTAATACAGTCACATGCTGCAGCGAACAGAGGCAGATAACAGCGCAACATGATTCCAGCACAGATCACTCCTTGCCTGTTAAACGCCTTGCTTCATGTGTCAGCCACACTCGCTGTCACTTTGAGTCCACGACACAGCATCGGCTCTGCCTCAGGAGCACTGGACACGGCTCAGTCCATGGGGGATGTTGCAGCGTTCACCCTTTGCAGTGGCATTACTCTGTATGTTGAGCTTGTTAATAACAGCAGTGCTGAGTTTGCCTGAGCAACTTGGCTGGAAACTGGGAAGAGAAAACATATGTCAGTAAATCACTGGACATCTTAATGTGGCAAGGTTCAACTCTCTTTACTCTTCATGGCTTGGTCTGAACTGTGATGTTGTACATACTCTGGGACAAAAGCTCACCGGCATGCAGCACATAGAGTATGTTTCTCAGTCTGGGCCACAAAAGGTAGATTTGCAGCAATAATGCAGGCAATAGCAGCAGACATGGCAAAGAGAGAACTACCATGGTATGACTGATAACATATCCAGCACAAGCTCCATCTCATAGGATGTGTACTTTAAAAATTAGTGTACTTTACCTTATCTACTGGTATCTCTTTACTAATGCTGACCTAATCCCATGAATAGGCCATAAAAGGATGGTTAGTAGACATGCAGCCACACACAGCCAATCTGTCCTCTCCTTTCTAAGAGCCATGTTCATCCGCTGTTGAACCAAGGCTTAAATGATTAGCACAACAGACGGTTAATAGCTAAAACACAGTAGATAGAACATTTAATCTTCATCCATCTGCACTGCTGAAATAAAAACCCAAACCCCAGCAAAATGTCACAAGTCACCATTACAGTGACACTTGCAAGGATACTGTTGATTACCCTATTTATGACTGGTGCCTGTGACTCCAGTCTTTTCTAACTTGTTCAATTATCAACCAACCTAATACAGGCTGATTCATAAACACATAAACATAAGCCCCTTCCTTGTTTAAAATATGAAGAGACATCCTTTGACAGTAACTCAAGATTCAGTTAAGATTCAGCATAATAGAAGAAGTTTCCAAATTGTCTTCTACCCAATGATCTGAAAATACTTCATAAATATTACATTATTTTAGCTTCACTGCAACAATTCAGGCAACTAAATAAAGGTATCCCTTTTACAAGCTGAGGAAACCAAAGCACAGACAGCATAAATAACTATTACAAGAAATTACAAGGTTTCTATTCTAACACTAGAAACAAAAATAGATTTATCAAATTCCAGGTCTGTGTTTTATACATTAGCTCTGTAGACTTATTTTCTTCTGCTTTGTTGGACAAAATTGAATATTTTGGGATGACTTCATCTAAAGAAGCCACATTAAATATAACATGGTGAGTCTTTAGATAGAGCAGTGTCCATCACGCTTTCAGTAGAAGGGCAGCACAGCTGGACAGGAGGAGATCACGGTCTGACCAATTTGTTTAGGAGATGTTCACTGCTTTGGACCACCTGCTTTCGTGTCTGTCACTCTGAGGCTGCATAAGTGCTTGTCTGCTGCAGTCTACAATTATCCTCCGAGTGCAAAAATCTTCCGTTTTCATAAAATAAACTTCAGATCATGCTTTCTTAGTCTAGCTTGTCACTTTGCGTTTTGGTGATTTATAACTAAGGCAGCTGGACCCCAGTGAATGTATAATAGGATCGCTCTCATATAAGGCTGAAGATGTGCAGAACCAAACTACTTCACCTACTTTAAGCCCAAATGATATTTATTTTGGAAATGAAGATGCCACATAGGGCAGAGCCTCACAAATCTGCACTGGTGACTGCCAGTCAACAGGCCAATAACTCAGCAAACGACAGGCTAACACACGGGATGCCAGGCAGCACCCAAGACATCCTTCGCTCTACTGCAACCCCTTCAGTGGAGCCTTTCTGAGCAGCTGCTGCAGTGCTAAGCAGATGAACCCCACTGCTACGGTGGAAGGCACAGGAGAAGTGGGACAAGCCTGTGTTGTCCTTCCTCAGGCCACATGTCACTGCTGGGAGATGAAGGCGCCGAGGTTGGATGCAGACCAGCTGAGGGAGCCGCGGCGCCTGCTGCCCTGCTCTAGCAGCACCACAGCAGCAGCAGCAGCGAGACTCTGGCTCTGCAAAACCACAGATTAAGAATGATTATCCTCTACTTGGGTTTGCAGCGATCAGCAGTGTTGTAGCCAAGAGGTGAAATACTTCCTCCATCCCACCATTCCCCAGGTGGAGCCAGTCACATGGCTGCTCTACATGCCAATGCAGCAGACTCGCACATTCATTTTCAGGATGCTTTTGAGGCTTTCCCGGAGAGGCTGGTCAAAGCCCGCTTATTGTTCACCAAAAGAAGGAGGAAAAAAAAAATCTCATTCGCCCTCTCCAAAAACAGCTGTATTTTACTGCAAAGGAGGGGGAACTGAAAATAATTTTCTGCATCAGTATTATCAATTATCCAAAGCCCATTTGCACCATTATGACTTTAATGTTCTCCCAATAGAAATATAATTCTCATTATTTTTATTGGTTTTTATTTTTATATTGCTATTAAACGCATATCACCAGGCTCTCTGTTTTCTTAAACTGCATGGGCCAAATATCCAACCCAAAATGAAATCTTGACTTTGAAACCATGCCCCTGGGCTTAGGCGTGTGTGAAGCATGCACAGTGTTGATGCTGAAATTGCTTCAGCATGGGATCATTTATACAAATAAAGCTATGTAAACAGCCATTCTGCTCTTGCAGAATTGTAGTCCTCAATTTTGCCATACTCACCAGAACATCTCTGGTTATAATCATCATTTCCAAACAACCCTCTTTCTTTGCCAAAAAAAAGACTATTAGTGGGGAGAAGGTAATGACACATAGACTCATTAAAGTATGCTAATTTCTTAACAGAAATTGTCTAAAAGAGCAAGACAGTTTGAAGATAAGATCTATTTAGTATTTTTCTGACAGTTGATTTAGAATCAAGACATAAGTTCAGGCCCACTTCTCCTCTCCAAAGGAATAAAAGTCTTTCAACAGGACACCAAAATACTGCTGTGATTCTGCTGTAAGTAGCATTTGCACTATTCTGTGATGTCTCTTTTAATGTGAGGTTTACATGTTTGGTTAGAGGGGACATCCTCTCTTCTGCAATCCAGTTTTAGCTTATAGCATTTAATATTAAGATTGTGTTCTTTAATATATTAAATCAAAACTGCAGACATTAGAGACAAAGAACACCTTTAAAGATATTCACCATCTGTGTAGGAGAAGCAGCTATTGGGTTAGCAAGAGAAGTTTCTCAGTGCGCTGGTCTTTCCCTTTGAGTACACTGCCTAAACAGACTCAGAAATCAAGTTTCTGAGTGCAAAACTTCACCTGCTCTAACCTGCAGCATCAGTTGGCTCTTTTAGGGATTCTTTCTTACAATATTTCTCAAAGTATCGCTTACCCACTAGATCCTTCTCTCCTTCCTCACCGTTCCCCACAACGGGCTTCCTCCATGGCATTCCTGTTGCTGGCTGCTCACCAGTGCTGTGCGAGTGCCTCGACTGCTGTGTTCTCCAGGCTCGAGCGAGCTCCCACAATGGGCTGCTGTGGCCAACATCAGTCATGGATCTCCAGAGTTGCAGCAGGCTGGGCAGGCTGGATGAGTACTCTCCCTAGACCTATGCTGTGGTCCTTAAACACACTCCCAATGTCATTTTAAACTTCACTTCATAATGATGATGGGCTACAAACAAGCCTCCATAATAAACACAGAATTAAAAAATAAACTACTTTAAGAAGTGCCATGGCAAGTAGCAACTGAAAGAGGGACATACACCATATTTTCAGCAGTCTTCTGAAATTTTCCTCCTCCATGGGGCTATCAAAGGCAATTCTTGTGCATGGGAACAGATAAGAAAGGGGATGCAGAAGGGCACCCTGCTCCTGCCTCTGCCCACTTTCAACCTCACTTGCAAATGAGCGCACTTTCACTACGCAGATCCTCAAAGCTTCACTGTTCCATAGAACAGCAGCTGATATTTCAAACCTACCTTTTGCCATGTCACTCCTGCCCAGAGACTTCTGCTGGCCTTAATGAATTCTGTTTGCATAGTTAACTGGCATCAGGCTAAGCAGGTACTGAAATGTGATATAACAACCTAATCAAACAGGGACAGGAGAAGCCCTAACAAGACACTCCTTCCTAGTAAGCTTCTTTCTGATAAAGGAAGAGAGGTGTAGGACCAACTTATATGCATAAATTGTTCACATTTTCACACCTAGCCCCAATTATCTAAAAAGAGTTTAACATTATATTTATATTGATAAGTTTAACAATGTTGAACCACGACTCTGGGATGATCTGTTACAATTCACATCCAAAGCGACCAGAAGGAATAATTGGAAACCCTCCAGCATTTCAAGAAATAGAAGCAGCCTTGAAAAAGATGAAAACTGCCGTACAAGGTCTGGCTTTTGCTGAAATTACAACATAAATTCCAAGTGAAGGATGGCCAAGAATAATTCAACAATTACAAATTCCCCTCTAAAGACAGAAGGAATGCTACAAGATTAGAGAAATTGAGTCATCCCAAACCTCTCCGAAAAGAGGGGGAGGGAGAAGAAAAGAAAAAAAGACTGTAATGACTAGAGACTGAGACATTTGATAGACTGTATCAGTGATTGATTGCAGGATTTCTTTTAGCTGAATAATCTGGTTTTATGCTATGAATATCAAGAGTAAGATACACAAACAGAGAAGATGGCTGCCAAACAATTATGGAAATCCTCATGAGCACCAACTGTGCAAGTTAACCACAAAGTATGTTAAACTTTAAGAGAATAGGGGAATATGACCATTTTGGCATCTTTTCCAATTTAAGGACACCCATAAATGCCTGATTTCCTGGATAACAACCCAGGAAAGCCAGGCACCTACAAGTAGAAACAAGCAGAAATTAAACATCTATGCCTAAACCTTCAGTTGATGAGATTCAGATTCCCTCTGTGAACCAATTCTATTTCTCAATATCAACTATTGCATGGAGAACTACACTGTACTCGAGCGCTGCCTACAGAAAGCATGGAGACCAAGGGGAAGTCATATAAAGCCTTTTGAAAAAGTCTTGAAGATAAATAATAACATCACGTGTAAATCAAGGCTGTATCTTCAGAGAGCTGTGGAGACGGTCTGATTTCGCTCGCTGGGAAATCTCAGTGCAGAAGGGTGGGTGTCTCAGGAGCCTGACTCTGCTCACTGCATCCAGGTAGCAACCTGCAAGGAAAAACTGAAAAAGTTCAGTTTGCCAAAGCAGATGTGAAGCACCTCCACTTCTTGTTCGGATACCAAAGTCTGAGACTTTGGTGGCCCCATCCGTTCCGTTCTCTAGGGCAGTGTAACCTAGGATTAGTCCTGCTTAGTCCTGCTCCAGCACCTTTGTGCAGCAAAAGTTAATTTTGCACACATGTCCATAGCATACATTTGCATACAATGGTTCTCACTATTGAGTTGTTGTTGACCAAACTTATGCAGAAACATACTTGAAATGGGGTTTTCCTGGTCAGTGACAGATTTGGAACAAAAGAACTGAACTGCATTTGAGAAAAGAAGATCTTTTTCCCTGAAATTGTTGGGAAACTGGAAGATTAAAAAAAGAAAGCCCTTCAGGATTAAAATGTTTTATTTGCTTCAAACTGTTTTCATTTAGATTAAAAGCAAATGAAAAAATAAACACTGAAAAAATAAAATTGAATGAAAATTCAAAACAAAATACAGTGAAATAAAACATGTTTTCTATTTTGAAAACATCAGAATGAAATGCTATGAATAAAAATAGTGACATCTCATACTCAGAAAATGCTAGGGGGAAACACTCAGGAATTTTCTGGATATTTTTGTTTTCTTTTCTTCCTCTACATGAACAATTTCGATCAGTCAAAGAGAATTTAAAAACATTTTAGCACATTGATTCTCTGTTTTTCTACACACACCAAGACAAAAAGTAGCTCGAATGAACAATTTTGCTCTGCTTTTCTTGCAGAGCACTACACAAGCACTTACACAGCTCATCGGAAGAGGTGCTGAGCACTGGCATCAACTACTGAGGACTCAATCACAACTCATCCCTGGAGACACATTCATGATGACGCTGAGCCCCATGCTGGCAGGAGCATGTTCTCAATGCTGTTGACAACAAAAAAGGAGGACAGTAAGTCCTGATGAAAGCTCTGTAGTTGCTCAGATGCTCACCACTATTGCAGCATATTGAGCAATGTGACCAAAATGCATGTGAGGTTCGTTCCCTCCCAGCTCCCCAGGGACAGAGGGCAAGGAGCGCTGTGCTACCAGCAGCTCTTGCCTCAGCTTGGAAGTCCCCCAGATCCCTAATGGGCTCATAGGGCTTTGCATAGCATCCAAGAATTAGATATGTTACAATTCATAGCCAATACTGCAGCCTTAATTCATCTGCTTTTTTGGGCAGGCCCCTGTTTCTGCCCATCTGTAAAAAAAAAAGTTGAGGTTATAATTGCACAACCTGCCTGCTGAGTGGACCACCAGCCAACTTTTTCAAGAAAACCAGGTCACTCCATAAACATATTGGTAACTGAATGTCTAAGCACATAGATTTGCATAAAGAATGCCAGGATATTGTAGTATTGCAGTGCCAGCACCTTGTTACTAAGGGAACTCAAGGATGTGTGCTAGAGAGGGTCAGGAAGAGAGTACGTAATTCATAATTCCCTTCCATGAGTCTCCCTTAGACGTTCTCCAAAGCACCTCGTTGACAGATCCTTAGCAGGCCCTTCGAAGACCCTCCTGGCAGGTACAAAGACAGTATTACTGCCCTATTTTACAAACAGAAAAACTGAGAGAGGAATTTAAAGATAATGCATATTGTACTGAGTGGGTTAACCCAAGGAGCTAAGGCGGATTACAAGCATTTTGTGCTCCAAATTGTACTGGAGTGCGTTTCTGTGTGAACTTTGCACCAGCATCAGTGAGTACAAAGGCAGAGCTGTTGTTAAATAATGGCAATTACAAATGTAACCCCTACGTATCATATTATTAAAGAGAAAAGAAACAAAAAACTAAAAGGATGACTGAGCTTCGTGCCACAACTTTTTTGGGCTGAAGCTCTTTGCTTTGGAGATGTTGCTGCTTTTATGCATTCTTTGGAGAAGAGGTAAATTTGAAAAGCAATACATCACCTCCTAGAAATACCACTACAACTTATTTATACTTTCCTTTTAAATTACATAGTCTTTTTTTTTCTCCACACTTGCCTACAGAGAAAATAATGTTACTTGAATCAGAGGTACGTATATATTAAGATATTTATAATTGCTGCAATCAGAGAATAGAAGTGAAGAAAAGAAGTAAAAAGAGACCTATGAAAGGCTGTGAGAAGAATGGCATGCAGTGCATGTGTGTTACAGTCTTCTCACAGGACCTCTAACACATGCACTTCAGCATCTTAAATCTCCCACATCTTTGTCCCTGACATCATTTAACACCACAGTGCCTCTTGCTTTTGCTTCCATGCAGGGCAACACAGGATTAAGCCTGGCAAAGGCAGGGTGCCTTAATGGGCCATATCAGCACTCTCAGGTGCAAACACCACATAGTTGTTTCCCCACATCTTAGGGGAGAGAAATTAAAAATCTACTGTTTAAATGTTCCTTTGAAATAGACTTAAAAAAAAATACAGCACTGTCTGGATGCAAGACAGAAATTAATCCAATGTGAAGATGTGGTACTGAAAACAATCAATGTCGGCAGGAACAGACAAGATTTCAAGTCACTTTTTCCCCCCTTTATCTTAATAATTCATAAGCAAAGCAAGCCACTGCGATAGCCACTGCTACAGGCTACAGACTTGGTCCTGCTAGCTCCTGTAGAGTGATGCTGTACCGCAATGAATTTCTTGCACTTGCAAGACACTTGTTGAATCTTTGAGTAATCCAAAAATATGAAGTAGGGCAAGACATTCCAGCAGTTCACAAAACATGATGTCACTTATGTACAGTCTCTTAATACTATTCCTCCTCCTATTTTCCTTTCAAATATGTGTTTTGTATGGAGTTATCCATCAGACAGCACATTGTCAATGAGATGTGTCATTGCTGTGTGTGTATTCTGATAAAATGAACCTAATGCATATGCAAATCTGCCTTCTCGGGGAAAAGAGTGCGGAAACACATTTGACTTGAAATCTCTCACTGCAGAAAGATTTAAGAAGGGTAGAGATGAAAATTTCCCAATTTCAGGACTGACACTACAGTCCTTGAGATCTGAAGAAATACAGTCTACAGGGAGAAACTAGAATTACAACAGCCATCACAAACAGATGCCACCAGCCCAGGCACTGCCAGGCACTTGCTCCTGTCTCCCTCTGTCCATGGGAATTGCAGATCCACGGGAAACACCAAGACCACAACAGGACACTGGCCTCACCCCACACGCATGACGCAAGGACAAGCAAACCCAAGGCAGGATGCTCATCATCTCATCCTTTTGAGCAGTCTGAGGACAACCAACACTCCCCTCATCCCATGCCTTCAAGTCCCAGTGCTGGCAGCACAAGTGAGGAATAACTACAAGATGACCACTGCAGCAGAAGAGCAGAGAAGAACCATGACCAACATTCACGGACACACACTGGTCTTTGCGCCACTCTGCCTGTTAGGCCCACGGCAGAAAAGAGGACCCTCGCTCCAACCCTTTGCCAAGGCTGGGGCTGGCTTACTTGTTTCTGGTAAGAGAGGAACTTTCTCTTGAGCAGATGAAGAGAGGAGCAAAGATGGAGCCATCAGCACGAGGGCGGCGGAGGAAAAAAGCCTCTGGGCAACAGCTGTATAACCTTGTAAGAGCGCTGGTCAGCCCCGCTAATAAAATAACGCAGACGACCATCACATGCTGCCTTCAAAATATTGTGCTGCTAGGGATTGTCTGAAAACTGATCATGGAGACCTTTGTGAAAAAAACAAATAAATCCTGATCACAGCAACACAGATTTAGCTCTAATTGATTTTTTTTTTTAAAGGCAAAACCATCAGCTCTTTTGAATGGACTCTTAAATATAACCATTTACAATAATTTGTACAGAAAACAATTTGAGGAAAGGATTTAAAGATATCATCTGGCAAATTGCTTTGCTGACAACAGATAGATATTAAGTGCAGTTTACCCAGGCCGTAATTAGGCACCACTTTCCTAGCTTTGTGATCATAACAAGGTTTTTTATTATTATTTTAAAGAGTTTACAAAAACACTATAACATTAACAGATACCTTCTGAAAAGATTAAAAATAGGCATATAAGGGCATTAATGAAAGTTCCTTTCAAATTAAAAAAATCCATTCCTCTCCCAAGTAGCTAAGTCTTACTCAAAACAAAATGTAACCCATTAAAAAAAGGTCAGAAAGGTATTACTGTTGCACAAGCGCATTTGTGAGTGCAAGTCTGCATGAGCAGACTTTACAGGCAGAAGTATAAAGAACTGTAATATGGAAGGAAATTTCTTTTTAATACCATTGTGTATATCCCATTCTACAGAAGTGCTATTTCTTAGTTCTTAATCTGGTATTAAAGTTTATAATATTTAGGATGAGCAATACAAACTTCATATACAAAGAAGGCTTTTCTTGTTTTTCTATCACCATTTTTAAAAATCAATGGATGGGTTTGTGCAAATCTGCTGCCTTTGAAAGCCTGGAAGGCTTCCTTTACAGGAGAAAAGTGGAAACCAAAGCTGTCTGTTTATAAAGCATTTTTATGACAGCACAAATGTCTCTTTAGTAGGAAAATATAAATACAAGAACTTTGCGCTCTGAAAATATGGTAGTTTTTAGCTGCACCTTTTAGAAAATATCAGAAAAAATGAAACCTCCTGCTCTATCTACTTATAAGGTGCATCCTACTTTACTATGAGCAGTACACTAAAGCACTTGGCATTGCATATCTCTCAGGATAGTGTGTCCAAGTTCAGCACTTTGGGTTTTTTTTTAAGTGTTTCCTTGTTCATTTGAAATGGTAGTATCTACATCTCATAGCTTATTAACTCTAATCACCCAGTCCAGTAATTAAAAAAGAGGATTGTCTATTACCATCGATCACAATACAGAAAGCCGTGGCAAGAAGATTATAATGCAATATTTTTGTACTTTGTAAAAATGGGTAATTATGAGAAAAGGAAAAACAAACAAACAACCTAACCGTAGAGCTGCATTTAAAGGAAGCCAATACGGACCTGTCGAATTGAGGTAGCAAAGCGAAGTGGGGTAATCCTGTAGTTTGGTGGGAGAAGGACAAGTGCCACCCTGATTCTGCTTCATAGGATGGCATGTGAGATAAACTCAAATGTTTTGAAGACCTACATTTTATATAGAGAGCCAGAGAAGCAAAGGCAAAGCAATCTGCTAGCTGAAACCCGAGCGAGCAATGCTGTGAAATGCATCTGTGAGAAAAGGAGATTTTTCCTCATTCAAACAAACTTCTTTTCCTTTTAGAGGTAACCATCTGTTGATCACTTTGTTTTAGGAGACCATTTTTGAAAGAGAAACACTATGTATTATGACTTTTCCTGCACATACAGTATTGTTCAAATTTCAAAAGACACTATACCTGATAACTAACACTTATTACTTACTGCCCTTTACAAAATATTCTTGGCAGAAGGTTAGAAACTGACACTTCAAGTTGAAAATAATGTATTGTCAAATAGGAAAACTGCAGGCTATAATTTTTAACACATGTATCTATTATTTTAAACATGAAACATTGCATCAGTTTGACATTAATTTATATAATAAGGACAGAAAAGGATAATGCAATTTTCAGGGGCTATCTACATTTAATTAACTAGCAGCAGTCGCCTGCAACAAAAGAAAACTCTTCTACAAAAAATAAAGCCTGTTTGTACACCTTCTATCATGCATTATTGAAACACACAATGTCATTATATGAAATAATAAGTGCTTAAACAGAGGCAGCAACTAATAAATGCAGACACAAAACTTTCATAAAAGTTTGTAAATACAGTATTGTATGGAAATTCTGATGCATATTAGCTCTCATATGCACTGTAAAATGTTTTATTATGAAAAAAGTGGGTAAGATACTTATCTTTTAAATTGGAGTTTAATATTTTATTAGTGCCAGGCACATAATTCTCATCAAATGGCAGGAAACTCTTTTTTTGTATGGATATAAATGTCTAGAGTTTAATATTTCAAAGATAAGTACCTACTACTGCATCTATCACACTGCAGCTTAATGGAATTTACTTTTTCTTAAATATTTATACAGTATGTGTGTTTGGTTGTCAAATGATTGTGTAACTACTGAGACAGAACTGATAACCTGGTACAACAACCTTGTGATTTTGTGTTTAATATTTTCAAATATTTAAAATCTTAAATCCAGTAAGGAAACACAGCCTTTGAAAGTTTTCAGACACGTAGTTTTCTTGGAAATGTAGTAGTCTATAATTGACAAACAAAAAAAGTTCTTCTGAGTGAACCCTAGATTGTAGAAATTGTCTGATTTTCCCCAAACAAATTACATTTAAGGAAAAACAGAATGACATTAGTGAGAAATATTTCCTGAGAATCCAAAACGCACAGTAGTGAGCAAATTAAACTGAGACCAGTCTCTGATATTTTCAGCGTAATGTACAGAGAGCATCATTCAGGTTCTGCAATACTGCAAACTATTTCATCAGTTCTGAGAAATGCTTTCTGATCCATGCTGATACAATTACCTAGCCTTTATTGGCAATTTAGACCTGCTTTTAGGGACATTTTAGAGCAAATGATGTTTTCTTGATATTTTAAAAAAGCAGCACTATTTGCTATACCTTTGGGATAAGGTAGAAATGGAGTTAGAGGCTCATTAAATATCTGATTGGTACAATGTGGTTTTTGTTACTGTGGACTAAACTACCAAAAATGAAGATATGTTCTGGAGGTTCTGCTCTCCCTTGCAATCAAACAATATCTCTTATTTTGAATATTTCTGTAAAGGATTACTTGGCATTTACTACAACTCTACTACTTACAAGAGTATTAAAACCTGCTTATTAATTGAAGGATGCTGAAACTTGGCTAATACATTTTTAGCGTGAGCCTATGTGAAAGGCAAAGACCAAGTCTGTCTTTGTTCATATGAAAATGCGATATCCAGACTACGACCAAGAAAGCCTGAGTTCCTTTAGATGTTTGCACAGATATAAAAAATGAGGAGATGAAGTTCCAGAGATGAGGAAGCAAACCGGGATCCCTCTGCAATGTCTGGAGGACAGAACCAGTGGCTGACACTAGACAACAACCTCCTGAGTGACACACAGGCCTGGCACCTTCACTGGTTTGTCCTGGCACTGTAAGAGATTTAGGGATAACCAAGAGTTAAATCTGAGAATTTAATTCAAAATCTGCTTTTCTAAGCACAGCTAAATCACTGAAATTATGTCCTCTTGTCTCTATTACTTACCATACACAGCCAAAACAGGTTCAAAATGTATGGTGATTAATATTTCGTCGATACTTCCAAAGCTCCTCTGCTTCCGGACAGTCCACATGAGTGTTTCCAAGTTCCTTACGTGACATTTTTATGCCATATTGGTCTGGGTAAATAACATACAAGAAAGGGCGATAAATCAGGAGCGTTCCGTTGTGATAAATAAAAGCTGATAATTTAAAAGTCTTTTAGACAGAAGTGAGACACCTCATGAGAATACTATAGTGGTAAATAAAATCTGCTAATTTAAATCTTTGGCAATAATGCTTCCCGCTGTTCGCATCTGACACGCGGCGCAGCACGTTAATTACGGAGCAGCCCTGCGAGCGACAGGGTGGCACCGCTGCCGCCGCTCTGGGGAGAAACTTCTTTGCCGCAAGTTTCTCAGAGCAAACGAATCAAACACTGCAGGCGCGTACGGAGCCGAGACATACACACCACTTGCTATAAGCAAAATGCTATATATATACACAAACACACACGCTATATAAGCAAGCATACTTGCTATAAGCAAATAGTTTGAGCAGGAAATCACACATATTTGTACACCCACAACATTACCAGTACATCCAGCAACACTGAGATAAATAGCAAGAACACAAAGCTGTATTTTGGTTCAGTTTTCAGCATGGAGGATTTAGTTTTTCTGCGGGGCTTGGAGGGACAAGTGCAGGGAGATAACCATAGCTAAGCAAGGACATGCTGTTTAGCACCATTTCTTAGCCCAAATGGCTTATTTTGGAGAACAAATTGCTTGAAATAAATGAATATTTGGGCTGAAAGGGTCCCAAAATGCATCCTGGACATCACGGGCACCATAGGCCTCAGTGGGCTTTCCAGTCCCTTCCTCATGGGCTGTGA